>JAVGVS010000832.1:0-52500 GCA_032718565.1 Distichodus sexfasciatus
AGGGAGGCTCTGGATTTCGGAATGATATCAGGGAGGCTCTGGATTTCTGAGTAAGAGAGAGAAGGTTCTGTGTTTTGCAGCTAGGATGAAGGTTCTGGACCTCAGAACAAAGTTAGAAAGGCTATGGATTTCACAGGAAGGCTCTAGATTTCAAAACGAAATCAAAAAGGTTCTGGAGTTCCAAGCGATCAAAGGAAGGATCTGGGTTTCGGAGAGACAGCAGCAAGGCTCAGGATTTCTGAGCGACCTCAGTGACCTGAATTTCGGAGCGAGAGGAAGAAAGTTCTGGATTTCGTAGCCACAGAAGGAAGACTCCGGATTTGGGAGTGACAGGAGGAATCTCCTGGATTTTGCGGAAAAAGCTGAAAGGTTTTGGATTTCGGAGCAAACGTATGAAGGTTCTGGATTTTGGAACAACAGCATGAAGATTCTGGGATTGTGTTCATATTAATGTCATATTTGAAGTGTGTAGGTGGAGCGTGTAGGTGGAGTGTGTACTAACAGTATTGCGGCAGTGGAACAGACCTACTGGAGATAACATACTCGTACAACACACACACACACACTCACACACATTCACCTTCACACACTTCCTGGGTAGCCATCTTTAACAGGCTTTTTCTCTGCTGCTTTCCGATTGCCACGGCGAGGAGAAAAAGACCTCGGCTCAGCGTTTAATTGCTATGTGAGTGTGTGAGAGAGTGTGTTGCCTGCTGCGTGGGGAGCGGTGTACGACAGCGGGGCGACGGAGTCCTGGTGGAAATAAATAGTCTCGATTCGGACTCGGCATGGCGTGTGTATGAGCTCTCCAACGAGCCCGTGGTCTGGAGGAGGCTTTCACGTTTTAGAGAGTGTGAAAACACTGCACTGCAGACCCTGTTACCTGCCTGTAACACACACACACACACACACCCTGCCCCTGCAAAGTTCAGCAGACTTTTGTGTGTCATGTTTACACTCCTTTAATGTGACCAAAAACAGCCTTAAAATGCAGTTAGTTGACAGAAAGTGGGCACTAGGGCTGACCAGCGCGATGTCAAATCAATATCACAATTAATTGAACAGCAGCAGCAGGAAGGTTCTGGATTTCTGAGCTTGAGGAGGAAGGTTCTGGATTTCGCAGTGACACCAGGCTCTGGATTTCAGAATGACAGCAGACTGACCACAGGAAGGTTCCAGATTTTGGAGCAGCAGCAGGAAGGTTCTGGATTTCTGAACTTGAGGAGGAAAGTTCTGGATTTCGGAATGATGGCAGAAACGTTCTGGATTTCTGAGCTTGAGGAGGAAAGTTCTGGATTTCAGAATAACATCAAGAAGGCTCTGAACTTCTGACTGACCACAGGAAGGTTTTGGATTACAGAGCGACAACAGGAAGGTTCTGGATTTCGCAGTGACGGCAGGAACTTTCTGGCTTTCTGAGCTTGAGGAGGAAAGTTCTAGATTTCAGAATATCATCGAGAAGGTTCTGGACTTCTGACTAACCACAGGAAGGTTTTGGATTACAGAGCGACAACAGGAAGGTTCTAGATTTCGCAGTGACACCAGACTCTGGATTTCTGTAATTGTATTAATGTTAATGTCATGTTCACAGCGTGTAGTTAGTGTGTGTGGGAGTGTGTTATAATATCAATATATCGACGTGTGTATATATATATATATATTTTTTTTTTATTTGACCCCTAGCAGGGACCTGGCTGTGTTTAGATGGGAATAGTGGAGCTTCTCTTTTTCGACCAGTGGGAATAACGATCCTTGTGTTAATTCCACAAGAGAAGTGATGTGGGACTTCCTACGGAATCCTGTGAGAAGTGAGACTTGAGGAAGCTGCTGGCAGGTTAAAGCTGCTCCCAGAAGGCCGTGCTGCATCTCGGGGGTGTTAATGGGAGTCTGAGGTGTGAGATGTAAAAGAGATTACCTGAGCCGTCTCACATTCTTGTGGTTCACCAGGACCGGGGAAGACAGCTTTTCCGGGGAATTTACATTAAAGTGAAAGAGCCGAGATTAGTGCAGGTGTAGAATATTTGCTATTTAAGTCTCAGTGTTCATTTTTGGTCTTAGTCTTTAGATGAAACCCTTGTTAATTATGGTTTAGTTTTAGGCCGTCGGTAGTGTAATGGTTTGGGAGTTGGGCGCTGTGTTCTGAATGTCGCCGGTTCAAGTCCTGGACCTGTAAAGGTACCGTCCCCAAGCACTGCTCCCCGGGTGCTGCCCATGTTAGCTGCCCACTGCTCCTTCACGGATGGATCAAATGCAGAGGTCACATTTCCTTCACTCTGTGCTGTGCTGTGCTGTGTTCACAACTTTCCAATGGAACGTGCCATTATTCCCATTTTTGACAGTCGCCGGCTGCAACTCTTCTGCGTCTGTGATTTCTGCATTTTTTTTTATCTTACAGACTTCTCCCCGTAATGTCACTTTGGGGTCACTCCATTTGCGTTCAATGAAAAATGAATGTGGAATATAACTGCACGATTCCCACGTTTTCCCTTTCTTTCTTTGAGCATAAAAGGAGACAATGGAAACGGATAAAAAAACGTTGTGTGTTTTTTAGTGATTGGTGTTATGTTAAAAAAACGGACAATACACGGATTTCCCATCTTCCCCTGCTCTACATGTTGCTCCGCTCTCGGGCCTCAGCGTGTCTGACAGCTGCCAGACTGCGAAATTAAACGTCCTCCCGAACTCATCGATCAACTCGCACCACGACTGTCGACTCACGTCACGCTCGACCGCGCGCTCGTCCTTTAATTCACCTCAGCTAACCTTCACTCTTCCTGCTCTCCCTTCCATTCCCCTCTTTCCGTCCTTATTTTCTCTGAGTGATTATTTGTCGTTGTGAACACACCACAGCACAGCACACAGTGCACCACAACCAAATGTGACCTCTGCATTTGACCCATCCGTGAAGGAGCAGTGGGCAGCTAACAAGCGCCCGGGGAGCAGTGCTTGGCGACGGTACCTTGCTCATGAGGACCTCAGTGGTAACTTTACCGGGCCTGGATTCGAACCTGCAGCCTTCTGATCACGGTGCGAACACCCTACCGCTACGCCACCAACTGCACCACAACCTCAGCATTTGACCCATCCGTGAAGAAGGGAGCAGTGGACAGCTAACATGGTCACTACCCAGGGAGCAGTACTTGGGGACGGTACTTTGCTCATGAGTACCTCAGTTGGACCTTTACGGTTCCGGAACTTCGGCGACCTTCCGACCACAGGGCCAACTCCCTAAGTGTTATGCTGTGTGCATGTTCTTAAGGGGTTTGCGCGGACCCAGCTGTCCCCATCATTATGGTTTGTGGGGACATTTTTGGTGAGGACTTGTCCCTTTAAGGAAAAATGATTTTTTTATAGAAATTTGAAAATTATTAATTAAAATTTGGTTACTGAGGTTATGGTCAGCGTTAGATGTAGTATTATCTAGATTTCCTCATTACGGGAATCAACAGAAGTGGCTCACAAAGACAGTGATACAAAAGTGTGTGTGTTTGTGTGTGTGACTCATGCAGCATTCCCTCTATGAATCTGTAAGTAAACTCCCCCGGTTTTCTCTCTCAGGAACTCGGAGATTTTAATTTTTAAAAAGTAAATCCAGATTTGCTGACCTGAGCTCTGTTAAACCGGCCCAGTAAGTCTCTTAAGCAGTCCGAGCACTGACAGGAGATCAGTTTCCTGCCTGAAGCCTCACCGTCGAAGCCTTCATCCTTTAATCTACCGGCCGTCAGCCGAGTGTGTGATGAAAGAGGGAAGAGAAGAGCTTCTCCTAACACACGTCTGTCTAATCCACACGTACACAGAAGCCATTTTTTCCGAGCGCTGGGGTTTTCCCACATTTTTGAATTTTAATTGGGGAAATAAAATAGCACCAACTGCTGGTGAAGATGTGAACTGCAGTTTAAGGAGTTTACTCTTAATATCGTTGTTTTCTCTCGTGAGGATTTCCGTGCTGCAATAAAGCTCATTGTTATGATGTGTTCATAACCGAGTCGAGCCTGATCAGCAGCTCTGCGGAAGTGTGTGCTGAATCCGCTGTCTTTTGGCACGGCAGGGGCACGAAACCCTCTGCAATTTTACCAGACTGTAAAAAAAAAAATTAATATTGAAATTGTTACAGAACTTATACACCATTCCGTTTAAAACACAACTCTTAGACGGTAATTCTAGACTGAATGCTGCGTGTAACCAAATTGTCTCTCTTTCTTCTTCCAGTTTATAGTTTATATTTTATTCTATTCTGTTTTATTCTAATGGGCGGCACGATGGCAAGAAGGTTCTGGGTTCGGGCTCCGGGTGTGGAGGTGCTCCACTTTCCTCCCACAGTCCAAAAGCATGCCATATAGGTTGATGGGCGACTCTAAATTGGTCCCGTAAGGTGTGACTGTGAGTGTGTGTGTGCCCTGCGGTGTTTTGGCGCCTGCCCTGGGTTGTTCTCCGCCTTGCGCCCATAAGTTCCCGGGATGGGCTCCAGACCCCCGCGAGCCCAGTTGGGATTAAGAGGTTCGGAGAATGAATGAATGAATGAATGAATGAGTGAATGTTTTATTCACTCACTGACTTGATACTGATTTTGCGAGCCTTTGTAACGAAGTAGGGCACTTGGTGGCGTAAAGCTAGGGCGTTCGCCCTGTGATCAGAAGGTCGCAGGTTCGAATCCAGGGCCGGCAAAGTTACCACTCAGGTACTCAGGAGCAAGGTAGCGTCCCCAAGCACTGCTCCCCGGGCGCTGCCCACGTTAGCTGCCCACTGCTCCTTCACGGATGGGTTAAATGCCTGAGAGGAAGCACGCTCTGCAAATGTTAAATGCAAATGTTGCGCTGTCTACTCTTGGGATCTCTTGCGCCGTCCTTTTCACTGTCAAACTTTAGCTGTAGGCGTATCATCGCCGTTGAGAAAACATTTTCTCAATCCTTATTGAAATCGTTTTATTACTCGGCACCAGATTTGAACATCTTCGCCTGCTTTACTCTCAGCTTTACTCAAACCAGGAGGGGGTTTATTGCCCTTTAAGTGGCCGTATTTGAGTTGCAAATCCAGTCGAGGGAAATTTCCGGACCTCGTGCAGCTTTCCCGTCTTTATTACGCCCCCCTCCAAGAGTGACCAGAGGAGGTTTTGTTTGCTTTCATTACATTATCAGGTTTTTTCACTGCCCTCTGTGGTGAAGTCATTACCTTGGCGTTCTTTCACAGGCTCCACAGTGGTGCGTGTGTGTGCCATGTTTCTGTGCGTTGTGGGGACCTTTTTGGACATTTTTGTCCCCTAAAATTACTTCTAATTGACTTACTTTTGGCTTTGTGGCGACATTTGAGACGTCCCCATGAGGAGAAATGATTTTATAGAAAATGTGCATGTTTTTTTGAGGTAAAAAATGTGCTTTTGGTTGCTGTGGTTAGGGTTAGGGATTAGCTGTAGAATTATTTGTGACCCTCCACGGCAAAACCAGTCGCAAATTTTCAAAATTGAGTTATGATGTTTTGATGAAAGGGCATAAATCAAGCTTCAAAACGATACCTATATGGAATGAATGGGACGACATATGACTGAGATATCAACATTCAAAGGAGTCGGGTTTCTCCTGTCACGCCAAGTGAGAAACGGAGAAATCTGCCTTTGAAGTTGACTATCGCCGTAGCACTCACAGACGCTTGGTGCGGTCGCGGCTACGTTTGTATTTACGGTAGCCTACGCTGCATTCACAGCCACACGGATAGCCTACCTGCGTTAGGTTAACTGAACTCGGGAGACGAAGATGGATTCCGGAGAAATATCTTCACGCTAGTCAACCAGTGGATTTAGCATAAATATTGGAGTAGAGCGGCCAAAACAGAAACTTTTAACATTCTGCTGGAATTGAATTCCTCACCTCAAGAAAGTCACGTTTTTAGGATGGAAAGGGTAAGTTTTTCAGCCAAATTTATTCACAACAGTACAGTATAGACCTTCCACTAAAACACTAAAAACAAAAAATCCAAAATTTTACCCCACGCAACATAAACGCTTGTTTTTCTCGGAAACCTCCGTTGCGACAAGCGACTGGTTTTGCCGTGGAGGGTCACATTTACATCTAGTTATTATGGGAGTCTAGGGAATGTCCCAACAAAGATAGCTGTACAAGTGTGTGTGTGTGTTTGTGTGTTGATGTATTTAGGGGGTTGTGAGGACATGGCTCTCCTCTTAAAGATATGAAACACTATGATTAGTCCATTTGTCCAAGGAAAGGTTTGTAGAAGATGCTACTGAGCAGTAGCTGTATTATTATTAACGTCTAGTTAGGGCTGCACGATATCACTTCAAACAAGTATCACAATTCATTGAATATTTTACCTTGGTTACGATTAATGAACTAATGTTGTTTCCGATTTTTTCAGTTTCGTTTTACTTCATAGTTCATTGACCAGGTTTATATTGTAAAATATGCTCAACTATTAAAGCTGGGATGAAAATAATTTGATTTTTAAATAATTGACGGAAACACGCACCGATTGAATGGGGCAAAGTCACGTGAAGGCGCATGCGACAGTGTGTTTTTAAGATACAGTACACGAACACACACACACGCCCTTAACCTTCATCAGCATTGCTGCAGATTTGCAGCAAGATCATATTTGCACATGCAAATTAGGTTTGTGGCAAACTCTGTGGAAAACCTATGCACCTGGCAAATTTGTCACCAAAAGTTCACTACACGTTTGTCATTAATTGTTTTGTCAAATACATTTTCCACTAGTGGCAATTTGTCGTTGTTGACGGAACATTGCTCCACGTTTGCCACTAGTGGCTGACCGGGCTGTTCCACTGTTTGCCACAAATTAACCACAAGTGTGCCACAAATTTGTCACAATCCTGTTTTAGTAAGGGCGGGTAAATCAATTATTCTTTTTAAAAAGTATTAATTTAAGAATTAAAAGAAAAATTGAATTAACCAGAGCGTCTGATTGGTAATTGTGATTGATTTTTAGTTAATTCCACAGTCCTTTGAGTTACATTTTAGTCAGTTTTGTCATTATTTTTAGTTACTTTTTCACTGTAGCATATACTGCAGCTAGCTGCTATGTTAAAACACTAGCTTCTCTGTATCTCTGTATAAACAAATGAGCAGATTTTGACATTTAAATTTGAAATAACCGTCATGTGTGAGATTATGGAGGTTGTGAATATTGGTTGTGATTAATTTTCGATAATTTGCCCGGCCCTGCATCTAGTTATTATGGGAGTCAATATAAGTGCCTCACAAAGACTGTAATATAAAAGTGTGTGTGTGTGTGTGTGTGTGTGTAATGCGGTCGCATGGCAGGGAGCCTCCTCGCCCCATTGTGGGGAAATTGCGGCGTAGTGCCGAGACACCTGAACACCGAGCGTTAATGAGTTCCGTAATGGCACTGACATTTCCGTCAGGTGCAAACTCCTGCTGGGGGAGAGAGAGAAGGAGGGAGGAAGGGAGTGAGGGATGAGAGAAGGGAGGGAGAGATGCTTTATGCGTTTCTTCAAATGTTAAGGATGATTAATTTGAGATTATTACAGATTACTAAATAAATATCTGATCATAAAAGACATGGGCCGAGTCTCAATTCCTATCCCTAATCCCTACCTTTTAACCCTACACCCTTGGTTTTGCGCACTCCTGCGCGGGGTGCGGTGTTTAAAGGACAAGGTCAGCATTTGGCACTTAAAGCCTTGTCTTCTGTTAGTTTATGATGGAAATTTTTGACGAATGCTTTTTGACGAGTGTTTTTCATAGTTTTTCCCGTCTTTTAGGGGACAAACGATCCTCACGATCCCCTAAATACGTGAACAGAGTGGTAAACATTGATAACTTTCTAGAAAACAGCTTAACGTTTGTTAAAACAGTAGGACGGACAGTGCGAGAGAGTGCAACGCTTCTGTCAGTAATAAAGCAGAATAAGTGCAGATTATGAGTCAAGGCGGCTGATGTTAAAATACACAGAGAGTGCTTCCTCTCATCGAAGAACGGCAAGGTAATGACTTCACCACAGAGGGTCGCAAAACAACCTGATAATGTAATAAAAGCAAACAAAGTCTCCTCGGCCACTCATGGAGGGGGCGTAATAAAGACGGGAGCTCTGCACGAGGTACGGAAATTTCCCTCGATTGGATTAAATTTAATTTGTAACTCAAATTTAAACGCTTAAAGGCCAATAAGCCCCCTCCTGCTTTTAGTAAAGCTGAGATTAAAGTGCGTAAAGATGATTAAACCTAGTGCTGGACCACGATAACAAAATGTTCTCATTGTGGCTCTGTTATGAAGGGCCACTTCCAAAGCGAGGGCACTCCAAATCTAGGGCTAAGGCACAGTTGGTGCGGCAGGGGAGCAGCTGGTAGCGTAGTGCGATCAGAAGATCGCCGGTTCAAGTCCCGGACCCGTAAAGGTACTACTGAGGTACTTATGAGCACGGTACCGTCCCCAAACTCTGCTCCCTGGGCGCTGACCAGAAAAAGCTGCCCACTGCTCCTTCACTGCACGGTGCGCTGTGCTGTGGTGTGTTCACAATGACGAATAATCACAGAATATTAATTCCTGTCTTTTCCCCCGTCAGTATGTGGAGACCATCAGCAGTAAGCAGAGCGAGTTGGACACCTTCATCGCCGAAAGCTACAAGACGGCTCTGTCGGAGGAGCGCAGGAGATACTGCTTCCTGGTGGACCGCCAGTGTGCCGTGGCCAAGAATAGCAGCGCTTACCACGGCAAGGTGAGAGAGAGAGAGAGAGAGAGAGAGAGGGAAAGAGAGAGAAAGAAGAGAGTGAGAGAGAGAGAGACGAGAGTGAGAGTGAGAGAGACGAAAGTGAGAAAAAAGACAAGAGTGAGAGAAAGACAAGAGTGAAAGACAAGAGAGAGAGACAAGAAAGAGAGACGAGAGTGAGAGAAAGTGAGAGAGAAGAGAGAGAGAGAGAGACGAGAGTGAGAGAGAGAAAGAAGAGAGTGAGAGAGAGACGAAAGTGAGAGAGAGAAGAAAAAGAGAGTGAGAGAGGAGAGAGAGAGAGAGAGACAAGAGAAGAGAAAGAGAGTGAAAGATGAGAGAGAGAGACGAAAGAGAGAGAGAGAGAGATGAGAGTGAGAGAGGAGAGAGAGAGAGACGAGAGTGAGAGAGGAGAGAGAAGAGAGACGAGATGGAGAGAGGGAGTGTGTTTCTGACCTGGACATATTTTGGGGATCCATACATGATTATGTTTGAGAGAAAGAGAGAGGGATGAAAAGCATAATACAAACGCAGAAAGAGATGACACAGAGCCCAAAGATGGAGGGATGGAGGGAGATGAAAAGAAAGAGAGGAAGTATGAGATGGAGAGAGTGATATTGACCCAGACATCAGAGAAGAGGGGGAGAAAAGATAGGAGGAGATAGAAAAGAGGGGAGAGATAAAGGAAGAGAGACAGAGCAGAGAAAGAAAGGAGGAAGAAAGGTGGACACAGGGAACCAAAAAGGAGATGTGGATGAGGGAGGGATGAAGACAGATGAGTAGAGAGAATATGACCTGGTGAGAGTGATACTGACACAGAAAAGAGAGAGAGATGGAGAGAGTGAGAGAGAGAGTGAGAGAGAGAGAGAGAGAGAGAGAGGGAGGAAGGTAAGGGCATCAGCATCACCATAACAAAGGCTCCAGTGGAACTTGAAGGCCGTTTGGCGGAATATTAGCTGTTGCCATAGCGATTTCCCCAGCCTCCCTCCTGCTTCCGTCGGCACGGAAACGCTGCAGCGTGATGGACCATGTACTGGAGCATGGCTCGATGCTGATGCTGCATACTTGCTTTCACCACACACACCCCCAGCTTACTGCAGACATATGACAACACACCCACACACACTTACTACACATTGTGATTGTGTGTGTGTGTGTGTTTTGTATATAAAGTATGTATTAGTCTCACTTTGGGAGTGTGTGTCAGTGTTTTCTTGCATTTGTGATTGTGCGCGTGTGTGTTGAAGAGAGGTGTGTGTGTCGTTTTTTCACCAACATCCAGTCCAGCATCAGTACAAGGGCGTGTGTGGGCAGGGTTCATAGAGGGCTCGCTGAAGCACTCTCTCGAAAGTGTGTGTGTTTGTGTGTGTGTGATGGGTAGAACAAGAGAGAGAGAGAGAGAGAGATGGAGTGAGTCATTGTGAGAGGAGTGGGAGGATGGGTAGAGAGGCAGTGATCGCGCCCACGCTGCAGCCTGCTGGAACACAGGACAGAGAGGTGAGAGAGAGAGAGATGGAGAGAGAGAGATGGAGGGAGGGAGAGAAAGAGTGACCCCGTGGTGTGTTGCAGGATCAGGTGTGTGTGTGTGTGTGTGTGTGTTATGTAACAGCAGCTGCATGTTGAGTGGATTACGTTGGGTAAAAAGCCTTAAGAAAGTTGAAACAATCAGAAGCAGTGAAGTTACAGTTTGTGGCTCTAATCAGACATTACATCACCTACATCTACCACTCTACCACTCTCTCACTCTCACTACATCTCACTCTCACTGTCTACCCCTCTCTCTCGCACACTCTCACTCTCTACCACTCTCTCACTCTCACTACATCTCTCTCTCTCACTCTCTACCCCTCTCTCTCTCTCTCACTCTCAGTCTGTACCCCTATCTCTCTCTCCATCTCACTCTCACTCTCTACCGCTCTCTCACCCTCTCTCTCTCTACATCTCACCCTCTCTCCCCCCATCCCACCTCTCTCCCCCTCTGCCATCCCCACCTCTCTCTCCCCACATCCCACCCCCCTCTCTCCCCACATCCCCACCTCTCTCACATCTCTCTCACCTCACATCTCACTCCCCACCCCCCTCCCCCACCACCCCCCCCTCTCCCCACATGTCTCTTTTCTCTCTACACGCCACCCCACTCTCTCTCTGCCCCTCTCTCTCTCTCTCTCCTCACACTCAGTCTCCCCACTACCTCTCTCTCTCTCTCTCTCACCTCACCCTCTCTCTACCTCTCTCTCCTTCATACACACACACACACCCCCCCACCCTTTCTCACTCTCAATTCCCTCTCACCTCCTTCCTCACTCTAAACCCCCTCCTTTTTTTCTTCTCTCATCCCTCTCCATCTCACCGTCTTTCACCTCACTCTCTCTCTACCTCTCACTCTCTACCACTCTATCACTCTCTACCGCTCTCTCCCTACCTCCGTCCTCGCTCTAACCCCTCCCCCTCTTTTTTCTTTCTCTCATCCCTCTCCATCCTCACTGTCTTCACTCTCACCTCTTCACCTCTCACTCTCTACCACCCATCACTCTCTACCCGCTTCCTTCCCTACCTCCGTCTCTCGCCTAACCCTCCCCCTTCTTTCTCTCATCCTCTCTCCATCTCTCTTCCTCCCTTGCTCTTCCCTCCTCTCTCTCCTTTTTTCTTTCTTCTTCCCTACCTCTCCGCCAGGCTTCAATTCTCTAGATCTTTGAGGAATCAGAAATAAGTCCAGTCGGCTTGATCCAGCTCATGAGGTCTTTTGAGAACCTTCAATTAGTAGTTGCCCTCAGTCCAAGCTCTCAAGGTGTCCTGGACGACCGAGAACCTTTCACAAACGTACTAACAACATGAATCGTGTGTGTGTGTGTTCGTTTAGGGGAAGGACCTGCTGACCCAGAAGATCCCGTGTGGCAGCAGGCCTGTTCACCCCAACAAGATCCCGGAGGAGGGCGATTATCTGGTGGTGCAGATGGCCAGCGGTCCCAACCCGCTCCTGTCCAGGCCCCCTGCACTCCTCCAAGGGCAACCTGGTGATATCAGACCCCATCCCCGGGGCCCAGCCACTCCCCGTGCCCCCAGAGCTGTCCGCCTTCATGGGCAGTGGCCTGGCCGACCCGTGTAAGAAGCACCTCCCAAATTTACCTCTAAAAATCTTTTTAGCTGCTTATTTAAAACGACTAACTGTTGCCGCTTGACAAATATTAACTGATAATGCGTTCCATTGCCGTTCTTTTATTATTCCATTCTCGGTATGTTATATAAAGCAGCGTTCACTGATCTCAAAGAACTGGAAGATTATCTCAGCTTGGCCGTTTTTAATGAAAATCAGCTTAAAGAAGGAATTCTCATGAGTTCCAACCGGAAGTTTGCGCCACAGTCTTTGTTTTTGGAACGGATTTAGGGAAAGGGCACGGAGATTATTTCATCTGCCGTCATGACGATTTGGAGAGAGGAACACGCTCAGAGGCAGTTCCCAGCGGCTACATAGCTGCGCTCGAAAACCACTTTGCGCGTCCCCACCAGGGAAGCACGCCTCCTAATTTTAATATCTGAGCTGCTTCTGAGCCAAATGGCGGCTTTTTAACGGCTCTATTCTGCTTTTATTACTGCTAAAAGTCTTGTGGGGATTCACAGCGGGAATCTTGGATGTTGGTTTAACCCGTTCTTAAGCGTCGTCCTGATATGCTGCCTGTAGTCTTTAGTAGAGAAATCTGCGCTCAGAATGCAGTTTTGTTCGGTGTTAGAGCCGCCTGACCTCGATCGCAATGGTCAGTTGGTGGAGCAGTTGGTAGTGTAACGGTTGGGGAGTGGGCCATTTTAAGTCCCGGACTGGTAAAGGTACCACTAAGGTACTATGATCAAGCAGTACTGTCCTCAAGCACTGGTCCTGCCGATCAAAACCACAACCAAAAGTGACCCCTCGCCCCCTCTCGTCCCTGAAGGAGCAGTGGGCAGCTGACATGGCCGGCACCCAGGAGGAGCGGTGCTTAGGGACGGTACCTCGCTCATAAGGACCTCAGTGGTACCTTTTACCGGTCCGGGATTTGAACCGGCAAACCTTTTCGACCACGGGGCGCATCACGGGCTCAACTCACATGGCCACCAACTGCCCCATGTGGTGTATGTCCTGGTTAAGAAGTGAGATGGAATGTGCATATGTTGTGTATGTTTGTTCAATATCGTGCATTGCAAGTACTACAGGTAAAGATAAACTGATTAAACCTGAAACCAGAACCAGTCCCTCACTCTCCGTCCTGTGTGTTTTTTTAGAGGCTGATGGGACCCGACGGCATGTCTTTGGTCAACGGCACCACAGGCCTGCAGGGGGAGGACTACTGGGGGAGGGGAGGCAAGTACTAGAAGCAGACCCCTCCTCCCCCAGCCCCAGTCCCAGCCTCCCAGCCGCAGAGGCAGGTCAGCGAGGTTACTCCCAACACCCTGCCGGTGCGCAGACCCCAGCCTGCCAAGAACAAGACCACCGTGGGTAGGAAGAGCTTTAAAAGAATATACTGAATGCACCAACCAGCGAGGAGTGTGACGGCTACAGAGCACCGTGATGCGCTGTGTTCTAGTGTGCTCTCCACAGGATATTTTGCTCACCGCTGCCAGAATTTTGACACAAAATAAACGCCGTACCTCTAACGCGGCGACAAGTCAAGCGAGCGAGAAAGCAGAGTGGAGCGAGGGCGGAGATTTCAGCGTAGTGCACAACATTTTAAGAAAAGTCATTTTCCCTATGTGTGTCCCAAGTCAATGGGGTGCGTGACACTTCATGTGCACTACTCAGTGCTGCGGAGAGCCCCATAGAAAAGTATGGATGGAGAGCCTACCTACCATAATATTATGCGGAATACGCTGCTCGACACAGCCTGCAAAAGTTTCACGCTAAGGTTTGGCAAACGCGCGTTAGTAGTTTCAATTTCATGTGCAGGCAGAGTTGAGCGATAAGAGATTTTACTTGCGAACGTTTCACCGCGTTCTCAGAAATTTTGCCACAAATTAAGGCCGTACATTTTAAGACATATAAAATCCCACCTCGGACTTTGGACATGCCTGGCACAAGCGCCATCAAAAATTGGCAGAAAATATCGGACAAATCTAATCGTCGGTCTGATGCTGATTCCGCACGCATCCCTGACTCAATCATAAAAGCATTGGGGCAGCTAGCATAACACAGGAAGTGTTCGGGTTCAGTTCTGAACCGAAGGTACCACTGAGGTACCTAAGAGCAGTACTGTCTACAAGCACTGCTCTGATGTTCAGCTGCCCACTGCAACTTTACGAATGGGTCAAATGCAGCACAAGGTGCTGGTAGCTGCATTAGGAGTTGGTTGAAGGTCGGATTTAAAACCGCTACATTTTTTAAATATCTTAACACAGCATGCAAAAGTTTGTGCAGGTGTGAAAAATGCTGTAAACAAAAGAATGCCAGAAATATAATATAATGATTGTTTATTTTTATCAATTTACAAAATGTAAAGTGAGCTAACAAAAGAAAAATCTAAATCAATTCAATATTTGGTGTTACTACCTTTTGCCTTCAAACCAGCATCAATTCTTAGAGGTACACTGCACAAAGTCAGGGGTTTTGTAGGATTTTGTCATTATATTATTTTGTAGGATTATAGTCATTATATTATTTTGTAGGATTATAGGATTGGTAGGATCTGTGTTAGTTCTCCAAGATGTTTGGGAACAACTTACCAGCCGAAGTTCCTTCAAAACTGTGTAAGTGAACCCTAGAAGAACTGATGTTGCTTTTGAAGGTAAAGGGTGGTCACACCAAATATTGATTTGATTTAGATTTCTCTTTTGTTCATTCACTGCATTTTGTTGATTGATGAAAATAAATGATTAACACTTTCCATTTTTGAAAGCATTCTTTGTTGACAGCATTTTTCACACCTGCCTAAAACTTTTGCACAGTACTGTATATCAGAGGAAGAGTTCTGCTGACTCCAAAGCTCATTCCACCAGCTAAATATCAAGACTTTACAGCACTGCAAACGTGATAGGCCAATTTTGACTTCAGGTTAAAATTAAAGGAAGTTTAACCAAAATAAAGATTTCTTTTTGGTTTTAGATTTAAACTGGCTCTGTATACAGGAGCATAGAGCTGTCTGGGGATGAAAAATCCCCTTCGCTATTGTCCAGAAAGCACGATCCAAAGTATTTTGGTCTGATCGATACATTATTTATTGAATACCAAATCCAATTAAAGTGTGTCTTGACTGCCACATGAGCAGCAAGGCTCATCGATCAGCAGCTTCCCCCTGAGTCTCAACATGATACGATCACTGAGAGGACGCTTTCATAACCGGGGAGTTTTTCCAGCGCTGGAGAGCATTGAGGGTCATTTAGAAGGGTTTCATATGACTCATACAGCTGCCCCCCACGTTGGGATCTATATTATGCTAAATTGTAGCCCGTAAGGGCTATGTTTGTAGGAGACCGGTGGGGAATATTATTTATTTATTTATTCATTTGTTTTCTCCCATGCAGGCGAGACGCTGGACTCTGCCCCCCAAATCCAGCTCTCGATGGCAGCGGTTTGGAGAAGAACGGGCGTTCGCATGTCCAGGCCATCTTTTCCCACGCTGCCGGCGACAACAGCACGCTGCTGAGCTTCACCGAGGGAGACATCATCACGCTGCTGGTGCCCGAGGCTCGTGACGGCTGGCACTACGGCGAGAATGAGAAGAACAAGATGTAAGCGCTCCGGTTGCCGCGGGCATGGGCGGTGGGGCGTTATTTCAGCACACAAATTAAGACGTGTATCAACAAAGCCGCCTTTGTTAAGGAACGTAGCCTGGATTGCCAGGTACACCACCATTCACCGAATTTGCTTTTCTCCCAGGCGAGCTGGTTCTCTTCTCCCACACGCAGAGTGCTGCTCCTGACATGACGTATGCATGTTGCGAAAGTAGCAAGTAACCTGACAGGCTCCTTGTGCTGGAAGTGGTATCGCACTTAACATCGAGCTGAGTAGGGCGGAGGTCGAGAGGCTGATCACAGTAGTGACCTCATCAACACGCACTTTCTGGAAAGGGCGTCAAAAGAGGTGCAAGATGCATGCCTGGGTAAGAATTCCTGCATAGCTCTGTATGGGTGTCCCGCTTGCATCGAAAAACAAAACGCCACCCATAAGTCAGAACAACCATAGATGAGTCTTAAGGTTGAATATATTTTCGTCAGGATTCAGATGCGATTCCGTGACACGGTTGCGTTGTTAATCGCTTGTGCTGATGTACTTATGTCCAGATTAGCGTCAGTAATTCAGTAAAAATTTAATCGGGGTCAGTGTCGAGCCGCAAACCCACGAATGAATGAATACCTGTATTCCTTAAAATCGTCATCTGTTATTCCAAACAAACATGTCGTCAGTCGAAGAAGCATGAATCTTCATCATACTGAGACGGCAACGAAAATCACGGAGATGGTGCGTTCGACCACTTAATAGATCTCGTCAGCAAAATGGGGAATTTTTTCTGGTTTTGTCAGTGAGACAGTGCAGATCTCAGAACACTGCTCCCCTGTAATTACGAGGTGGTACAGACCTGCATAATGCCCACACTTCTTGAGTATAAAAGCACAAAAAAACGACGCAGAAAGAACGCTGATACGGATCACATTTTGTATGTACGCGTAGACTTGTAGTCAAGGCCTTAAACCAAGACCAAAGACTTACCAAGACCAAAGGGTATCGAGATTCAAGACTACATCAAGGACTCAACATGTACATTAAAGAAGCAGGTATAAACAGTTAGGAAGTGATCTGTTCTGCCTCTGGAACTGGTAAAGGTACCACTTATAGTACTCATGAGCAAAGTATCGTCTTCACAAGCACTGCTCCACGTTCAGCTGCCCACTGCAACTTTACGAATGGGTCAAATGCAAAGGTCAGGGGCACTTGGTAGCATAGCGGTTAGGAGTTGGTTGAAGGTCGGTGACGTGAAACCTACGCACTTCTTTTTTTTAAATATCTAATACAGTACTGTGCAAAAGTTTTAGGCAGCAGGTGTGAAAAATGCTTGTAAATAAAGAATGCTTTCAGAAATATAAATAATGATTGTTTATTTTTATCAATTTACAAAATGCAAAGTGAGCGAACAAAAGAAAAATCAAATTAAATCAATATTTATGCATTCTTTTGGTTTTCAAACCAGTGATCAATTTTATAGGTATACCTCATATTGAAAGAGTCAGGGATTTGTAGATTATAGTCATTATATTATTTTGTAGTCATTATATTATTTTGTAGGATTATAGATTATTGACAGACCGAGTCAAGATCGAGACCGAAAAAAAAGACTCCCTTAACTTTTTGTGTGTTGTTGTTGAGGACTGGACATGACGCAATTTCGACTGGCCCAAAGTCATCTGACAAAAACAGCTAACACCCCCAACAACCGACTAAAGAAGGGGAAATATGTAACTGATTTCAATTATACTCATTTGTAGATCTAAACTGTAACATCAAATTGAAGATACACACCTAAACTTGAAACTGCATCATGTCCCATTGTAGTAGCACTGTTTCAAATTACACCGTGATGATACTCCCTGGAATGCATTTAGCTCATATCACAACGCGGATATGCAGATGTTATTTAAAAGTCGATGATCATGATGATGAAGTCAACAACACCATTTTTAAGTAAAACACTGTAATCAAACATTATAAAGACGCACACACGCCATGAATCAAATTCAAACTACAAATACTACATACTAATACAAAACTGCACATCAAATTGTGCATTAATAAGAATAAGGACAAGTGCTTAAAAGACTTGACGCCTTTGATGTCTGCAGGGTAACGCGGATTACAACACACTGCCAATGACGTCAAGCCTGTTGTTCAGTAGGGCAAGAACCATAGAACACAGACGCTAACGACAGATAACTGAAAAACTAATACAGTTATATGAAATACTTAAAAAGAGAGAGAGAGAGAGCGAGAGCGCGCATCACTGTTAATAGATCACAGATACTGTTGGCTCCAAATCTCCCGACCACCATGTCGATCTGAGACGGCGAGACCAAGACCAAAGACCGCCGAGAATGTGATAAGACCAAGATCACGTAAAAGTAGTCTCGAGACCAAGACCGGTCTTGAGACGTCCAACTCTAACGTGCGTATATACGTACGTAGTTAACAGCAAGGATATTTCAGCCTTTAGCGAACAGAGTTGCACAGTATTCGACGGCGCCCTTATTAAGGACCGGGCGTGAATAACGCAGAGATTCGTTATGTTTGCTTGAGCATGAGACATTTTCAGGTGGGAGGCGGCATTTATTTGGATCATATTTTTGCAATTGGCAGACGCTGCTCACTCACACAGTCAATACGCATAGCGGAAATGACGGAAATGGGAAAATCTTTAGCCGCCGCTAAAACGAGCTTGTGCGAGCCTCAAACTCATCGCTGGTCCCTTTTGGGGCTCTGTGTTGATTCAAGGCGAGTCGCAGCATGGAGTGTGTGTGGGAGGGTTGTGTGTGTGTATTGGGGTGTAGTGGTCAGGGCTGACTGTGCGCTGTCCCCCAGCCTGCACCACGGGAAGAGCAGCAGCACGGGGAACCTGCTGGAGCGAGACGACGCGTTTCTGCCGATGCCCGATCACGGTCTGATCACGCCTCGAAGTTGCTGGCACAGAGCCTCACGCAGAACCTACCAAGGCCCCTACAGCATGGTCAAGCCACACAGGTACACACACACTCTCACACTAACCTCCTAATCTCTTCCAGTTCCCTTATTTTCCTCGTAATTTCTTCCGCATGGTACTGTACTCTTGCTCGGGTGCGGAAGCCGTCTTGTGCCTCAATGGCTCCACCTGCTGGGGTAGAAGGCGTATTTCCTGCATGCGTTTTATACGATTTTTAGGATACTAACCCCACTGCAATGGTGTTTACCCACGGCTCCCTTCCTCGAAAGACTGCAGGGTAGCGCTTGAAATCGCGGCTTTTTAATTCTACAAATTGCAGCCATGTATTGAGGATTATGACAGTCGCTTGCCATACAAGGCAAGATTTCATCTCGATGGACTGTTGCGTGTTGTGAAATGGAGTTGATGCTTTTTGAATTCATGAAGCCACAAATGTGCCTAGAACTGCTGTGTTAAGATATATTTGCTGTGTTTATGTTTGAAATAAAAGATAAGTGCAGAATAAAGTTGCCAAAAACTTGATAGAAAGGGAGGCACTCCACCCAAATTGCACTAACGCAGCTGGCAAAGGACGGTAGTATTTCAAATTATGAGGAAAATTCAGGTGTTAGTATCGCCACCAACACTGGCTACTTTGGGGATCCTTGGATGCAGTGCCCTCTTTAATTATTACATTTAGCCAAGTATTAGTGTCAAGAACGCAGCTGTGTGTTTAACTGGAGAAGGTTGAGCGTTCGTCTTTGTGTATTGTGTGTGTGTGTGTGTGTGTGTGAGGGAACTGGTGGGTTTGAGGGCTGAGAGAAGCATCATCTTACGTGTCTGACGCATCCTCCATGACTTCATTGTGACGTTCCTGTGTTTGCTCCGACCCTGCCGTTCTCTTCGTCTCCACCCCAAAACCCAGCTCATCTGCTCATTACAATTAGTCTTCACTGAACCTCCATAAATCTGGCTCTTCAACTTTTTGTCTGTTTGGAGCTAAAACCAGTGTAGGAAAGCTGACAGATCATTTTGGAGCTACACATTTTGCAGAATCACCTAAATGGCTGATATGCTGATCTTTACAGAGTCTTGATTCCTAAAACTATTCGGTAGGATTGATTGCATCGTAGTGAAGATAGTCTAGATCAGACCTGGGCATCGCCGGCCCTTTGTCTGGCCCTGTCCGGCCTGCCTGAGGTCAGCGTGAAATTAAAGTAGTGCACTTTATGCACACCATACAACTGCCGTGCTTTTATTTTGAAGGTGAAACAATGCAAAAACAGAGAAATTTCAATATTGTTTTTGTTGTTAAAAAATTGTCGAAAATAAAATTATATAACTATGATATGCCTTGCTGTGCACATACATAACCATAACATCATCTACTATTAACAGTAGGAGCTAATAAAAATTGTTTTTTAAATGAAGTTCAGTGGAGCAATTAATTACTGACCCTCAATGTCAGTCTGAATTTGTCATGTGACTCCTTGGAAAAATTAATTGCCCGATCCTGGTCTAGAGAGTCTTCCTGGAGCAGCTTGGGAGTTCAGAGTCTTGTATTGGCCAAAAGCACAGGGATTATTCATTATATAAGCTATTAATTTGTTGGATTCACTGAAAATGTACAATTTCACAATATATATCGTTACTGCGATATGCGGTGTCTTATATCAGAATATGAGGTTTTGGTTATATTGCACAGCACTACACTGAACCCATGAGCAACAACCTTAACCAGTGCCTCCAGGATTTCGCGGGTCTTTTTTGAGAGTGTTGTAGCCTAAAATGCCTGATTTTGCGGCAGCTTTTCCAGAAAATCATGACAAATGCTGCAGTGTTTTTAGGCGTTTTGTGGTGGGAACAAGTCAAAGTTGTGGAAAAAATAGCGGTTTTGTCCCCTTTATAATGAGCCTTAAAGCAGTTAATTGATCTGAAGGGAACAAAACCACAATTTTTATTAATCACGTTATTTTGAAGGCAAACGTGATATGCTTATCACACGCTTTTCTAAACGCAACAAAGAAGTGAGTTTTGTTGACGCATGGCCCAGTGTTTTGCAGGAAACGACACTGATTGGTCAAAAGTCGAGCGGTAGTAGTGAATTTACGAGGATTGGCTGAACTTGCATTAATAGCTGCAGCCGCGACATCGGGAAATCCTGGAGGGTCTGCTTAACGCTACTCTGTGTGATATGTGACCTGATCTGGCAAATTGAGTCACAGTGACCCAGAATTTAAAATTGAGGTTTTGCATTACCAAAGAAGCTTTAAAACGATATCTTGGTCAAAGCCGTTCTTGAACGGGTTGTCGCAAGTTACAGTCGCTTGAATTGTGGTATCAAGAAAGAATTATTTTCCAAATGAAAAAACTCTGAGAAAACTGCATTTAAAAGGACATTCTTTGTAAGATTCGAGCTGCAACTCAACTTGAATAGCCATTTAAGTGTATTTTCACAATTATTTCCATGATGAAACTTTGAGATTAATTTTGAAGATCTTTTCTTTCATATAAGACCAAAAAAGAAGAATCGATATTTTTGATGTTTTCAACATAATCGGCCCGTATCTAAATAAATAGAACGCCGACTTCCGACTCATTACGGCAAATCGGGTCATATATGATTTCAAGATCCTGCAAACCGTGCAGCTCCACGTCAGTGTTTCCACTGCTCTCATTCAAGGCTTGTGTTTTTCTCATTCTAAACCAGCATCGCTCTGTTCTTCAACCCCCAAAGTCACTCCTAAATCCCTCTCCTCCCCGCCTCCACCCCATGTCTCCCTCTCACCTTTTTGGCTGTCTTGCCTTTCACCATTTCTCTCTATGCAGGTCCCATCTAAGTGCTTCCTTCTCTCTTTGTTCCACAGTTCGGATGGCAAATTGATTTCGACAGTGTGAGCACAGACAGGCTATCAGACACAGGCACACCGATAGCACAGGGTCACCCCACCCCCACCCCCCACCCTCTCCCATCCTATTTCTTCCCTAGCCTCCCTCTCCCAATCTCCACCCCTTAAAAAAAAAAAAGCACCCAACTAAACGATCCTTTACCCGTGCCTCCACGCACCCCTCCTTCAGTGGAAGAAGGCCGGTCTCACCCCTCCTTTCTGTCCTTCTCCCTCCCAAGGCGCCGGGGGCCGAGCGGGCGGTGGCGGGCGCAGGTGGGTCGGGGATCAGGAGAGAGGGCACGCTTCCACCTGTTCGCCTCCCCAGCTTTACGGACACTGAGCCTGGCTGCCGTACACGCCATTCCGCCACGCCGTGGACTCTTCCTCGGACGGAACTGCCGACCGCCGCTCGCCTTCTCATGCATGTGCACAGAGTTCTGCCAACTGTTGTGTTTTTAATGATGGTTACTACTATGACTTTTTTTCTTATCACACACACACACACACACACAAAAAAAGCAACAACAAAAAAAGGACATTTGCCATGTTAAAGTGCCCTAAGCGGTGTCGCTATTTTCAAAGCAGCTCTCCTTCCATGAAAAAGCACGTGCCCGGTGTCCTTTTTCCTCTTAAGCTGTGGACTGACACTTAACTGAAACTCCCGCTCACTGGGGGAGCCTTTCGCTCTTTCTGTGGTTCACTTGTGTGGAGTGTTTCTCTCTCTTACTTTCTTTGTGTTTTTAAAGAACTGTTCTCTTGTTCCCTCGTGGCTTACACGGAGCACTGTGCAGTCCAGAGGGTGTGTCGCTTTTTTAACGTCGTGAGAACAGTAGATGTCCTGACCCCCTCTCTCACACACACACACACACACACTTTACAGTATTTTTTATTTCACTTGTCAAAAAGTAAGCCGAGAGACAAAGTGGACTCATATCACAGTAACGTGAGTATCAAAAGCTTGGGTGGGGTTGGCACTGGCAACACAGCAAGTGTCTAGTTACACCTACATATGACAACCAGTTGCATAACTCTTAATCCCTCCCGAGACGTCGCAACACGCACTGTCCCATCACGACACCGAAAAATGCTGTTATGATGTGCGTTTCTGCATTATTTCCATTCCCCAAAAAAAAAAAACAGTCAGTAGACAAGTCCTCTGGAGCTGTGATATAGTTTCCTGCTTTGCTGTTGTTTACCTTTTGTCTTCTTTTTTCAATGCGTTTAATTTCCTTGTAAATTGAACAAAAATGCACAGAATTCAGTGTAAAGGGTTGGGGGGCTAAAAAATCGTTCCATCACAATATGCATGCTATGGAGGACCTTTGGAAACATGTTGAACGTTGACCTTTGAATGTATTGTGAATTTTACAAAAGCATATATATAACATATATCTATATATTAATAAAACATATGTTACAATTATATTTCGTGATTGATAACTTCTGAATTTATTCCCCCTCCCCCCACTCCCTTTCTGAACCTACCCGTGCGCCATTTGTGCTCTGTTTTCGTTGCTGTTTCTGCTCCCTTTCTGCACAAATGAGCATATTTCAGCATAAAACCTCACCTCATCCAGTCTTCCTGTCCTTCCCCACATCCACTGCCTTTAGCATCTTAAATCCCTTTTGTCTACGTACATATACAGGGCTGGTAATGTACTGTGTTTGCGTGTGTGTGTGTGTTTGCGTGTGTGTGTGTGTGTGTGTGTGTGTGTGTTATGCGGTTAGATTGTGTGCATGTGAGTCTGTGTATGTGGGCTTGCTTGCTAGTTTTGTTTTTTTTTCTTTTAAGGTCTTCTACTTTTGTCGGTATGTGGCATGCTCAGTGTCGACGAGCGTTACCTTTTAGAGACGACTCTATACGTCACTGACGCGCACGGGATTTGACTTCTGATCCACGCATGCTGTGATGCTTAGTGACTTTGGAGCCGAGTTTGTGTTGAGTTCTTTCCCCACAAAAGAATTGGATGGACTGACAGATTGAAAGTGGAATGACTGCTATGGGCAGACTCTTCATTTTACACTATATTTTGAACCCATGCCATCTTAGGGAACGTTTTTTGGTTAATTTCCTCATGTACAAAACATTAAGGTCGGAATGCCCTTCATCCATCTGACTCAAAGTCGCAGTGACGCCATGCCACAGAATGAGTAACTTTTTGCCATCCTACACGAGAACTAACAGTCCTAACGCCTGACTGCTGTTGGAAATGTAGCCATGCGTAGCGCTAGTCTGAGCTTGAACTCCAGTACAAACCCATGGAACTCTCTTTACCTTCCAGTTTGGGTCCTGAATTGTCCCGGTTCTGAGTGAACAGGACCCTGCGTAAGTCACCTGCCTCCATTGCTGCTGCTCAGCCAACCAATCACGTGCTCTGTTTTTTGTTTTTTTTTCCTCCCTCTCTCTTTCTCTTTTTCTCTTGTTCTCTCATTGGCTGTCTGGCATTTTTATGGGGTCTAGTTTGGGCTTCACAGCTGATTTTCTTTCCCTCATTCCGTCGCCGGGCCTCTCTGGTTGGTTCTTTCTTCCCTAATCTCGTAATTTTGCACCAGCCAATCAGACAGGCCGTCGGTTTGCCGGGGGGAAACTGTGTTTTCATGGAGGCAAAATGTTGGCACTGGAGGTAACACCAAGTCTAACTCTGCATGCCTCTCAACGCTAACAGAAGTGATCAGCTAGCAACTTTTAATCGACAGCGTCTCGTTTGTTCTCCATTTGCATGCTTGCTCTAAACACCCTTCATAGAATCTTCTCCGAGCACTTCTGTTCATAAGTATATGTCAAATGAATCACTGTATGCCTTTCAGCAGTACCTTTTTCCTACTGGCCAAAATTCTGTCCACCTTTTTTTTTGTTTTGTTTAAAGAAAACTCAGATTTACCGTGTATAAATATGCATAAGAATAACGATAGAAACATCTTAAAGTCATAAGATAAAGAGTCAACTTTCTCGCGTATTCACGCCATTTGTTGACCCCCACCCCCTCTCCTTCCAGTGACAGATCCTTGGAGGTCTACCTCAGATCAAACCTGATGGATGACCACACCGCTCCACTCTTCTACTAGAGCAGCCAGCTCTCTGCCACCCTCTTCTGTTCTTTCTTTGTCGGTGCGGAAGCACTTTTTGAGGCCGGCGTGTCGGTAACGCCGCGGCCCCTTGGAAGCTCTACGGATTTAAGTAACGCTTCGTAAATGTTGTGTAGTAAGAAATCTTGGTGTGTAAAATGCTCACAACTTCCAACAGAACCTCTCCAGGGCAAGAGGTGGCTGGCTTTTCCTGCTGAGACATTTTTATAGACCAGTGCTCTTCATTATTAACTCGGTTAATTCAGGCTGACGGTTAAGGGTTTTGATAAGTCAAATGAAAGCGAAAAGCGAGGGACGTTTCGCGCGTAAGGGCGGCTTGGCTAGTTACTTTTCCTTCTGTTCCTCTGTTTATATTCCGTTGCAATATCTTTGTTTTTGTAATAGGCAGCAAGTATAGCTTTAATTTGTGTAAGATGTAAATGTTAAAAGCAAAGGAGAACGAGTTCATCTTCTGGACTCCCGATTAAGATTTTCTGCACCATCGGTGGTTTCTGCAGGACGCTGCTGTAAATAGGCCTCGCTGCGTCAAGGGCTGTATTTGGGAAGAGTAACACCGCTGACGACAGGTACAGCTTCTCCACATTTTCACACTCAGCTTTGGTTTAAAACGTCTCATTGCCCGGCTAGAAAAGCTTGTACCATTTATTTTTTCCACAAGCACCAACCAGGGTTTGTGCCTTTACCGTGATAGGCTGCAGTGTTTTACTTTTGGGGTAAAATGGGAACTGATTTTTGATTTTGAGTTTTGTTTTCATAGTTGAATTTTGATTGCATAAATACACAATCATGTTTGGGGTTTTTTTTTTTCATTTTTGTATTTTGCTGTATAACTGCTTCCAAAGATATATATCGCAGTAGGCTTATTATTTTGTTATTTTCAGATCAACAGTTACTCTTAAAATTCAGAACAAGTGATGGCAATGCACATGCACATTTTCTTAAAATTCATTCATTTCAATTGCTGTTGTTTTCTAAGCAAAATGTACAGGCGGTTTATGATTATCATTCGTTTTTTGTCTTTATTTCAGACGTGGTTTGACCACTAGCTTATAGCACTGATACATTATAATTATACTATGTAAGATTTGAACGTGCACCTTGACAATATCAGACACTGGAGCTGCGGTCGTGAGCAGCAGTATGAATTACATGTTACAATATTTGGTAGAACAAAGTTTGATCCTGTTTCTGTTATGCTTTGGTGTAGTGTTTGGGTTCATAAAAAATATTTGCAGACTTATTTTAGAACTGGTGATGTTTTAAAATGTTTGAAACGTTTTCTGTACAAAAAGATTTTGCTCCAGGAATTCAATGCGGTAGATTATAGGTAAGGATGTAGTTTTGATGATTACTGCAGTGTTCATTTTGCAGCTTCTAGTTTAAATCCTACATGGTATAACCTTAGAGTTTTTATGTACCTGTACAAGCAGTAGTGAAACCTGGCCTCAACTCAAGAGTACAAAACTAGACAGCAAGCGAGTTTGTCACGTCTGAAATTGTGTAAGATGGAAATTGTGCTTTTGTGTGTGTGTAAGACGGAGAGCGAGAGAGCGCAAGTTGAAAAGGCCTATCTTTTCATGTTGTATCTGTTCTGTCATTTTGATTTCTTTTCTCCTATTTATGTTGCATTTTACATATTCTTGTCCTTTGTGAAATAAAAACGAATAAAAGCAAGTGTAAAATTCACTGATGGTTTAAGGGTTCGTACATTTATTTTCTCCATTTATGTGTACGTATGTATCTTTTAAAAATATGTGACCCTCCACGGCAAAACCAGTCGCTTGTCGCAACAGAGGTTTCCGAGAAAAACGAGCGTTTATGTTGTGTGGGGTAAAATGTTGGATTTTTTGTTTTTAGTGTTTTGAAACAGTGGAAGGTCTATACTGTACTGTTGTGAATAAATTTGGCTGAAAAACTTCCCCTTCCATCCTAAAAACGTGACTTTCTTGAGGTGAGGAATTCAATTCCAGCAGAATGTTAAAAGGTTCTGTTTTGACCGCTCTACTTCAATATTTACGCTAAATCCACTGGTTGACTAGCGTGAAGATATTTCTCCGGAATCCATCTCCGTCTCCCGAGTTCAGTTGACCTAACGCAGGTAGGCTATCCGTGTGGCTGTGAATCCCATTCGTCCCATTCATTCCATATAGGTCTCGTTTTGAAGCTTGATTTATGCCCTTTCATGAAAACATAACTCAATTTTGAAAATTTGCGACAACGACTGGTTTTGCCGTGGAGGCTCACAAATGTATCAGTAACCTTATTTTGATCTTTTATGTATCTTTTTATGTCATGTTAAATGAGAACGTCGGCCTATTGTTTGGTGTCACGGAGTGGCCAGTAGCGGCAAAAACGACAAAAATTGATGCTGCCTACACTGACTTACGCTCCTTTAGTGTTCTCAACAGATGCAGAGTGGAGTCAGTATTGACGTCTGCTGTAAGACTTCAACTGGTAAGTAAGCGAGGGAAAGGTTGGCTTTTAGGAGGACATAAAGACAACATTTTTGGGATGATGGTGGTGCTCTAGTGGTTAGGACACTGGCCTCTGGTCCAAGAGGTTGTGGGTTCGAACTCCAGCACTACCATCATTGGGTCTCTGAGCAAGACCCTTCACCCCAAATTGCCCTCAAGGGAAACTGTCCCTGTGAAGATGCCGTAAATGTTTAAATAACGTAAGAAAGTTGCTGAATGTTCATATAGCATCTAAAATGGACTGTCAACTGTTACCGACACAGAAAGTAAGTATCAGAGACCTAAGGACAAACTATGGTTTGGTTTATTTTTGGAATACTACAGTTGGCATGTAATCGGGAGGGGAGGGGAAAATGGAGCAACAGTCATGATGTTACTACAGGTGCAAGACAAACTACATCACAGCAGCACACTTAACAGGATGATTCACCGAGTCTCTGATTACTGAAAAATCACTTTGGCAACTACAAAGCGCCATCGATCTGTCTGTTTTAACGCACTGACACGATTCACGCTGTAAAAATGGTACGTAATGCGGCAGCGTTCCGCAGATTATAAAATGCCCGTAAGGCAGATAGAGGGGAACAGTCGACGATGAAGCCTGCTTGAGAATATTGGTGCAGTAACGGACTCCTGATGGGAACGTGCTCTGGATGAGCGTGACCTTTGCAGCTGTAGTAAGATCAAATACCATACATTAATACAGTGTTCAGTGAGAAACATCACAGAGAACATCTTTAGAATGCCAGGTCACTAGCACAGAAAACTGAGCAAAATATGGAAGCGTGGAGGAGGAAGAGGAGGAGGAGGAGGAGGAAATCGTTCGTACGCTAGCATGTCCACTGATAACATGGCACGGCCACTGGACATTATTCTACACGCTTGTTTCTCTCCACACATCCATAGTCTGTTAATCCGTGTCTGCTATGAATACAGAATTTGGACAGTTCCAGCTTTTCCGTATCACATCAGTTACCATTTGAAATTTTCTACAGCTGCCATTATTCACGACTGGTGTTTTAAGGGACAAAGCCGAAATATTTGCAAATAACTTCGTAGTAAGAAAGTACTGGTCACACACTAATGTCTGACAAACTTTTATTTTGGAAAGTGGGGTTCAAGAATGAGAAATTACGCAAACTGTTCTCCCCCGCTCTCATTTTATAATGCAATCTAAGGCATCAGATTAAACAACTTTCTTTAAAAATTGTCAGGCCTCCAGTAGAGAAAAAAATAACGTTGCTTTAAATGAGCCTAAAAATTAAGATAAATCATGTCTGGGTCCCACAGCCTCTCCACTTTCTGAGCTAGCTCATGAGGAAAAACCTCAAGTTCTCCCATCACTAGTCTCGCTTCACGCTGTTTTTCCAGATCGACTTCTGCAGTAAATCAAAAAGGCACCCAGTAGTACAAGGCATTGAAATGTGACCAAAAAAACATCAACGTTTAGGCTGTGGCCTCTGATTAATGGCTGTTTGGTTCATTTGGCAACAAATAGCGGCTAGGGAGAAATCTGTCGAGTAGTTTCTCAAAGAAAAGACCCCCTTTTTGCTGAAAAGCAAAGTCTCGACAGCGCTGCGTGTTGTCCGACTCAAAGTCCCAAAGTATATTTGTCAAAATCATGGCTTTGTGCTTTAAAACTTAGGCAGGACCTTTGTCACACGTCCTCGTTGCGAACGTTCTAATCAGTGACACAGTGTGCCGTCACTTCCTGTTTACATTAGCTGTTTCAGATGCAGTGGCCACCGCCTCCTCTTGCCGGTGTTAGTGTAGTGTACCTGACTGCTCTACTTCGTAACAACAGCATCCTTACCTCAGCTTTCACCGTTTCCCTAAAGATGAAAACCCGTGTGAGGTTAATCAGAAGAGACGAGGGTCCGCCGTTTACATTACTTCGTAGAAGCACTTACATCTGCAGCTTACACTTTGACAGTGAGCTTCGTTATGTGCCCAAGAGTGTCAGAAAACACCGCATAGACTTTCTGGGAATAACTGGGGGGGCGGCTCAGGTCTCTCGACAGTCAGTTTTCGACCGTTTCAGTGCTCGTCTTGAGGGTGCGTCTATCGTTAGCGTTAACGTTAGCGAAGGTTCTGTTGAGGAAGTAGTAGGTGCCCTTAAGATTACGGAGGAACCCAGTTATTGTACACTACAATAACACCTGCGAGAGGAGGCGGCGGCCATTGCGTCTGAAACGGCTAATGGTAAACAGGAAGTGTTGGGTACCAGGAAGTGTGACAAAGTTCTATACCCTTAAGGAGATCTGCTCTAATATCTAAACATTCCCCGGTTAAGGCGATGACACATCAAATACTGCACCACAGTGGGTCCTCTATGCCTTTGCAGATCACTCCTGAATGTGCAGAAACAATAAAAGACACTAATGTGAGACAAACTTGGAAAAGTAATAAACTGAGAGCACCCCTTAAAATGTTACCTCTGTTCCAGCTGACAGGGAGTTGGCGGAGTTGGTCGTGATACATAAGAAAGGCTAAACATACAGAAAAATCCAAACTGGACTTACAGACAGGCAGACAATCAAGCATTCCAACATTTTGTTTGATCGGTGTATGAAATGGATTTGCACGTCCTACAGTGCATTCAATTGTTGCCTCGCTTCTAAAACAAGGATGAATAGCAGCAAAGGGGAACGCTGATTCCTGAATAGGGAAAACATGGCAAATATAAAGGTATGAGAAGTAACTTCAGCTTCGATTTTCATATATACCAATTTTACATCCCTCATACTAGTTACCTGAGCTAGAAAGATTTAGCTTAAAGTGGCCATAAGTGATTGCCTCCATAGAAAACTATTTAGCGCCTCTTCAATCCAGAGGGCACATCGGGGCACATCTATATTTCTATACTCCCAGCGTGATGGTGTCTTTTTGGGAAATCACAGTAACACCACATGACTACGCTTCATTCAGCCTGTAGGCTCTGAAAACAAAGACTTGAACAGACATCTGAACATGTTCACCAATGAAAGATGAGTGCAGTCATGTAACCAATACCATTACAGCTGCTACGATTTGATAGAAAACAAAACCTGATGAATTGTTGCAATATGAATGCTGACACTGAATGTTGCAAATAAGTTATAGTCATATATTATTTGTTTTAATACATAATAAATTTCTGATACATATAGATTTTATTCTGCTCTTTTAAATGTTGTCCGTACCAGACTATGTCATACTAGCGCCATCTGTTCCAGGGACACAAGGAAGGGGTTGTCTAAATTCATTCCACTACAGCACTGAGGCACTGTGTCCGAAAAGGATATCGGATTCAGAGGACCTCTTGTCCAGGAAATTAAATAAAACAAGAGAGAGTTAGAGAGAGAATCTACAGCCTGATTGGGCCAAAAGGATTCTGGATGTGTTGTCCGTCATATGATCACTCCTGGTCACCATCTGAATTGTTTCCTATGTGAAGAAGAATGTCATCAGAAAGTGGGTTTTGACAGAACTTGTGTAGGGTTGTAGTACATTTTGTGTATATTATTAATACATTGCCAACTGATAGAGGATGGTACAAACCTCCCGTGGAGCCCATATCTGAATCAGAAACTTGTGTAATGGAAAATCGGGAGACGCTGAAACGGGAAAACTGGGGTGCTGGTTTCTCCTCAGGAGATTTGACTGGGGAGTTTGGTGGTGTGCTGATTCCATCAGAATCAGGTTCTAATGGTGACGGACTGGGCAATAATGGGAAGTCGCCCTCCCACTCAAAGGGCTCACCTGTTGGTGAACAGAGTTTGTTATTATTAGTGATAATACTGCTAATATTAGTTATGATAAACCATCCATTCACTTACTTTGTTCAGAAACAGGCCCATCTGATGAATTCCCCTCAGACGTCCTGACCCTGATTTGTGGATACTCGCCCCCTGCATCCAGTCCACCGCTGGGTTCTGTCCCTGGAGGGAAAGTGTATTCTGACAGTTCCCCTGTAGGACTCTCCTAGAATACGACAGTGACGGTGAATCTCAAGAAAAGCATTTAACATAATCATATGTGCATGCATTCCACAACCTAATGACATTACCAGACTCGTGAAAACTGACCTGGTCAAATAAGAACACTGTGACGTCATCGAAGAAGGAAACCGCTTTCTTCTTGTGTTCCAACTCATCACAGAATGACTGTGTAAGGAGGGAGGGCATTTTGAGGAGACTGCGCAGATGCCTGGTGCTACTCCGTTCACTGACCACCACTGGCACAGTGGTAAACTCCTCTTCGCTTTCCTCACTCTGCTCTTGCACGTTGTAGCTGCGCAGCTCTTCATCAGACTCGTCGCTGTCATCTGAATCTTCCTCGTCCACTTCATCATTTCCCAGGGGTGCTGGTATGTCCAGGTCCTCCGGTAGGGCAGGGAGAATGTTGTCAAGAGAACTGTCTCGCTTCACTTTTAAGAGTGCCTGATCTATGCTGTCATTATCTGCTCCCTCCTCTTTTTCCTCTGCTCCTTCGAGGTCTTCTTTATCATCCCCTTCCACCTGACAATGTGTATCATCTTCCCCATTCTCACAGTCCTGGACTTCAGTTTCTTTCATAATCTCCCCGCTTAGCTCCACTATAGTGGAGTCTGAACCAAGGGAGTCTGCAGATGAGAAGCTCCTGGTTGAGCCATTAGCTTGGTCATCCATAGCTGTGGCTTCCTGGGTTGTGGATGAGCCATCAGAAGCTGTGCTTGAACAGCACTCTGATGCTGGCTCTTCTCCAGAGTGCTCAGATTCCAGCCCAAGGCCATCATCTGGTGCAGACTCCTTTGTCAAGCATCCCCCCATCTCTGGAGGAAAAGGTGACAACATGGTGATCACGGGAGTAGACTTATAAAACGAACCTACATCAGACTCGATGTTCCTTCTGTCAAGACACAGTTGTTTGGCACTGAGCAGAGTATCACCTTCAGTCTCTCGGCGCCTTGCAAAATGATACCCCTCCTCTGCCTGACTCGCCGGGCAGCCTCCTGCTCTCCCTGCCATTTTGAGAGCCTCCTCTTTTGCCGATTTAAGTCCGAAGACGTCATCCTCCACTTGGTTATCAAAGAAGGTACTCCCTCCATCTCCAGGACTCTTGTCATTCTCTGCATCATAGTCTGAAAAATAGGCAGAGTCTCTGTACTGGTTCCGGTCTACCAGACTGGTCAACTGCATGGTACTGTTACTGGTTGGATTCAGGACAACAGTATCAGCATCTTCTTCGAGTTCCATCTGTAAGAGCATTTCACATTCTGACTCTACACTTGTACTGAGGACTGGCATCGCCTCCACATCCTTCATAATCAACTCGGGAGATTCATTGTTCTCAGTATCATATCCACTGTCCAACGATTTGGGGTGAATAAACACATTATAATCATCTGGACTGAAAGCCTCACAGGGGCTGCTACTGGACGCAATGTCAATAACGTCGCCAGGATCTCGTCTTCGCACATCTCTATGCAAGGGTCTGTGTGCATGCTTAACGTCACCCATTTCCGCGTAATCCAAAGGTGAGTCTGAAAACACCCCAGAGGTTATGTCAGTGATGTCCTCATCATTGCAGTCACCGATATCTACCAGGCTGATGGCGGAGCAGCCAGGCTCCACCCAGGAGTCTGCTGCGTGATTGTACTCAGACAGAGCCTCGGGACATGGGATTTTCTTCCTGCAGAGCGCTATAGGACCATCTGAATGCAGTTTTATGTCTTGTGCAGGGGTTGTGCTTATGTCAATGAACTGTTCTTCCTCAATCTGTGCTGTCTCTGCTGGAAGAGAGGGTGAATTCTTAGCGATGTAACTGGGACCTATCGGGAGCTGTATCGTATTCTCTCTGATATGCAAATGAGGAGTGTTCTTCTGGGCTGGATGAATAATCTGGTGTTTTTCTGGGGCTGAATGTAATTTGGCAGACAACTCAACCTCTTTCCCTCCCTCACTACATAAATGGATGTAGGAATCTGTATATGGATTGTTAATAGTTGTGGAGTTGCTGCCTGAGGCCTCCATATGTGAGTTTGTTTTGAAAGTGTGGGATGCATTACTTGTGCAGTTGTCTGTTACGGTTGTTCTTGGATTTGTCGGCTGAATGTGGGAAGAAGGTGTGGTGTGGCGTAAATCAAGATATGTATCATGAAAGCCCCTGGAATGCCTGCCATCAAAGTTCAAACTGTTATTATTGGCTGACTGGTTTGAGGTCCAATTAGTTGTTTCACTCTCTGTAAACAGATTGTCGTCATCTCCTGGATTAGCAGCACCCACAAGAAGACCATCTTCAGAAGCAACATCAATATTCATTGGGTGGGCCCTGGGCATTTTCTTCTGCAGACTGCCCAACATGTCATAATAAGTGTCGTTAGCTAAAGCTTCTGTTCGATGGTTGGCCTCGAGGTAGGGGTCGCAGTGTCCCAAACTGGGGCTGCTCAATGAAACGGACACACCATGTAAGGACTCCTGACCCCCTGTATGGTTGAGACTGATAGACCCCAAAGATGATTCTGATTGTTGCTCACTTCTTAAACTAGCCCCCAGTTCTACTGAAAGCGACTGTTCACAGTGCGGTTTGTCTCTTTCCTTGGGTGAGAGGTAAACATGCGATTGTTGTACTGGTTCTGAGGGACTCAGATTTCCTCTCTGAAGTGGTTCCAAGTTAAGGGCAATATCTGGGCTAACATCTGAATCGAAGGTGCTGCTTTTGGGGTCTTTAACTGCTGACCAGTAAAGATTGGTCTGAGCCTCTGTGGGACTCTTAATGTCACTCATGGAGAAACTATTTTGGCTGGCCTCGACTCCAGGGCTGTAGTCAAGACCACTGTCCTCCAGGTTGATACTGCACTCTACAGGTTCTTCAATACGAATGTAGTACTCACTGCCCACTGACGGACTGTGGGCACTCAGCACTGGCACCACCCCTGGGTGATCAGATTCATAATATGATGGGGAAACTCCCAAAGAGAGCCCCTCCCCTTTGCAGCTTCCTGCACTACTGCTGATAGGATAGTAGACATCCTGATAATGTGGGTTGCTTCTTCCTAAAGGCCCACTCGCAGACGAGGAGCAATAAGGCTGTTCAGCTCGGGCCTGCTCCCACTTGTATTCAAAGTTGAGTCCATGGCTAGTCTCAGTGACCGTCAGGATATCGTCACCATTCTCGGACTGGAAGCTGTCAGCGGTGGAGAACTGCTCTAAGAGTGGGAAGGAGGACGTGGACGAGGCAGCCTCTGGCACTTCTGGACTTCTTTGGGAGCTGCTGGAGCCTAAACTGGGCTTGAGGGAGTTCCAGCGTTTCTCAAAGTCTTCCTCTGCCTCGCTAGTGCCTTTAGCACACAGGTAGTTCAGTAGCAGATGGACTTCCTCTGCCACGGGTCTCTGTTCTGACTGCAACCAGCAGAACTGCATCACCTCGTACCTGATCATACATATGTGAGAGCATAACTGAAATGCAGATTTAAGATACAGGTTGAATATAAAGTGTATTTACAGTAGCTAACACAAAAAACAGAACCCCAGACAGAGCCAAGGTCATCTGGACAGATGCCCAGATGTGCTTTATGTAATGAATTTGCATAAGGATATCCCGTACTCTATGTTGCATTACCTTCACAGAGAACAGTTAGTCATTGTTTGCCATATGCTAGAAGATACGCGGGACTGCGCTTGATTAAATGAAAGATGGCCTGAGGCACCTGAATTAATGACCGCAAAGTTCCAGGAAAGGGTAAATGTATGATTGATGGGCCGTTATAAGAGGGAAATTAATGACTGGCCATGCTGGACCTGCGCAGTATTGATTTGTTGGCCATGCCAAAGAGAAAATGAAATGACCATGGAAAGAACCTGTGATAGAAAATGCACTGAGAGTGTTGCCTGTTTTTATTTCATGGATAATTGATGGCTGCTTGATGTGCCCGTGGTAAGAGGCATCGATTGGTTGGTATGTGGTGAAGGTAGAGTAATGATTGGGCAGTATGTGGAATATGGGAGGTCACACAACAGTAGTGCTGAATGTAACTAAGGAGATGATGGTGTATTTATATCATGACACACATTTTATGCTACCACAGCCTAAATGTCAGGTCAAGATTAAACTGAAAAAATATTTAACTATATATCAAAAATATATAACTGCTTCTTTCAAATGAAGCTCTAAAAATCAACATTGGCAATGTATGTGGTGTACAAAAGTTGACACGGGGTATATGAATGCTGTATGAGATGACTCACCAGCGTTCAGACAGGGGCACTTTCAACAAAGGCTTTGGCAGTTTGAGTTGCTGTTCTTTCACGGCGTACGTCAGCACCTGCCTGTCGGTGTAGTGTCTATATGGCTGGTTCCCCAGCTCAAACAGCTCCCAGATTGTCACGCCCAGTGACCTAGAGAGTCAGAAAAAGACTGTTCTAGAAAGTTTTCAGCTATATGCCACTATAGTGTTCAAGTCCTGCCTCGAGGTCTGTCATACCAGACGTTGCTGGCTTTAGTCTGGTCCACCACTAGTAGATTGCCATGAACTTCATCGATGAGCTCTGGGGCGATCCAGCGAAGAGGCACCCAAATCTGATCTGCGGTAACGTAGTAGTCGTCCTAGCAGACAAAGGCAACATTGTGACTCTATATTGAATTGGATACTGAAGATGCAACAGATCTGCTTAACGACCATAAACAACACCAGCTCACCTTGTACCTGCTGTGAGAAAGGCCATAGTCTCCGATTTTCACCGTCATTTCCGAAGTAAGCAGACAGTTCCGTAGAGCCAGGTCACTGAGGCATTAAGAAAGGTGGGGGGTGACAATGTTCGTCATTCGTTGTAGTCGGTGTTAACAGTCAGTGTGTTGCAATAAATTAAAATACACACACAGCACATCCCTTGACGGCTTACGCGGCGGTGAGGGATCCTGATGAACAAAGGGTTCACCCCCAGCAACAAAATCACTGATGCTGGAGTCTGTGAGAGGCACTCAGGCAGCACCAGGATATTGTTGCAGGGAGAGACCGTGTAGACAGAACCCCTGGAACCCCTCAACTCCAACCAGGCAAAATGAGAGAAGGTGAAATACGGCTGCTTCTGTGTCCTCACCTGTGGATGTAATTATGTTTATGGAGGTACAGAAGGCCAGAAGCAATTTCACACGCCATTCGCTGGAGGATGAAAGGGTCCGGGGTGGCAGAGTCTGATGCGCGGCAGCTGCGGAGGTATCCTTTGATGTCGCCCTGGAAAAAGTCAAGAGCGTGCTTTAAAACACAAGTTCTCCAGGACTTTATGTGTACATTGAAAACGTTTTAAACGTATGTCAACGCTGCCAGCACTGAAATTAGGCATTTGACTGAACATACTTATAGTGACCAGCAGAGGGAGCCTGTGTATCCCTGAAAATGTAGAGAAGCTGAGCAGGGAATGCAGAACTGACAGTTGATTTATTCAGGCCACCTTGTAACCTTCATCCTAGTGGACAAGTCATGTATTGTGTGAGTGTATGTGTGTGTGTGTGTGATGGAGAAAAGAGAGATGTACCAGAGGGCAGTATTCCATAATCAGCAGATAGGGTGTGACCTCTGTGCACTGGGCCAGGCATTGGAGGAGGGCAGGATGCTGGAGAGTGCTGCATCGCAAACACACACACACACACACACACACACGTCGTCAATGGCCCCCATTCAGCATTTTTAGGGAGAAATGTGTTCTTAAAGTCCACTTACACACTTGTTACAAAGATCTTGACGTTCACCATGTTTTTTACTTAAGATTTGTTCTTATGTAAGAACGGAATCTATAAAACTCACATTGGCTTACTGGGGTTTCTTCAAATCTACTATAATATTCTATTTAAATGCACACATCCATCATTATAAGAACAAACTTGCGAACAATATAAGAACACATCTTGACAGACTTTTCTTAAGAACCAATTAAAGTAAAAACTTGAGGCCTTAAAATTCTGCATAACTGAGCACTATGAAAATATTCACAGAAAAAAGGAAATAATGACAAACAATCACAGATCCAGACCGGTAAGGTTGGGCCTCCTCCAGGAACTGCATCTGGTCCTGGACACTGGCGCTCGCCTTCAGCTCTTTCACAACCACCTGAGTGGTGCTGAGGCCAGCATTCACCTCTCCCAGCAAAACCTGATACACACACACACACACACACATTCAGCAACAACTATGGGCATGTGCTGGCCATCCTGCAGGCTATTCAGCAGGCGTTCACAGAGCCTGCACGTAGTGTGGAATTTGCTCTTCTATTTCACCCAAGCAGTTCACACATTCACGGAGACATGTCATGGCACAGTGACTTCGTATGAAATCATCAGCGAGTTACACGCACACATTCCACTGGCCTTGCATCAGCCTTCGGCCCTATCGCAAGAAGCCAGAAGCCAGTTCGGAGTCCGTTTCAACGGCTCACCTTGCCAAACCAGTCATGGCCGATCTCTTTTAGGTAAAGCAGGCTGTGGCGTCCAAGATCTGCTGACTTCAGGAGCTGAACTGGGGATAGAAAGAGAGAAGCAAGAAGGAAGAAATTGAGAAACTGATCACCAATGAACGAGGAGTCAACACTTAGGTAGCTTTAAGGCTACCTAAAAAAGTGCTGTATCCATCCAAGACCATCGTTCAACCAGTTCTAAATCTTCGTAATTTTAAACCTTAAAAGTCTCATCATGCTTTAAACTACAGTCTGAAATCGCGAACCTCAGAACAAACCTCCATCACGAATATTTCCCCCTGAACTGCTCCCTTCAGCTTATCTTCGCACTTCAGCCAAAGAGTTGCAGCGTGGATCAACCTACCATAACGCCAAATATGAAACGAAGAGCCGCCGTCCTTGCAGTGCGGCATGCCGCCGGACACGTCTTTGCGTAGAAAAACGGAACGGCATTTCTGACCCACGCCAAGCTGCCCAATCGCCCGCTCCCCAGTGCCTTAACCCCCGTGCCCTCGCGCAGCTGCGAAAGCAAGCCTTCCACTCCTCCTTCCCCGCAGACAAGGGCATCCCGACGCACTGCCGCATGCTGTTCCGAAACATTCCCAGAACTCCCACGGCCGCAACTATACGGTTCTCTGGGAGCCGGAGTGCATTTCGGCACCGCTTTCTCGTCTTAAAAAAAGCTCCGGTTGCGAGGTCACCGCTCCGGACGTCTGCTCTCTTCGACCAACTTGCGTCTGACTGCTTGTGCCGCCTCGCAGCCGCCGGTAGTGACATAAGAAGCGTATAATGGCCGTTTTTTTTTTTGTTTTTTTTTTTACTGTGCAGTCTCTGTCCCTGTCCCTGTCTCCCAACAGAGCTGAGGGGGCTGGGATAAACAAACAGAGCTCTGTGAGCGCCAGAAAGGCCTCTGTCAAACGCACAAACCCCCCTCAAACACACACCCATATTTCTGAGATGTGTGCACTATTCTCCAGTCCCCTCTCACAGTCTCCTCCCTGTATTATTCCAGTTAAACTGCTCCCCCCCCATCCACCACCTCCTCCTCCTCCTCCTTTTTGCCCCCACCCTGCAGTACTAGAGGTCACTCATTCCAGCCGCTCACGCTACTTGGACAACTAAATTGCAGCCTTTGTGCGATGTGCACCAGCGCCTGGTACCCTGGTACCAGCTTGGACACAAGACCCATTCTCCGCTCCTCAGAGCCTGAATTGTCGTTCTGCCTCCCCATCCCCCCTACTCTCTTCACCCAGCCGGACACAACTGTCCCTTCTTTTTCTTTCTGACTCTGGGCTTCAACCGGCTCGTTTATTTCATTCCTGAGGAATCTGGGAGTCGCACATTCCCACCCCACTCCTGGCATTCCCAGTGCAGGCTGGTGCCGGAACGGGTCACATCGAAACTGCTTTAGGGCACAGTGGACCAAGAGAAAGAGTGTGAGAGAGAGAAAGAGGCAACGGCGGCCTTCCAACACATGTAGAGACCCAGACACACTCTCAGACCCAGACACCCCAAATTAGACATGGCCAGAAAGAGGCTTTTAACTTAATCTCGCAAACAGAGTTAAAATGTTAAAATGTGTAAATGTGCCAGTGTCGTTGGCGACTGATTTAAGAAGTAAAAGCGAAGCTGTCTGCATTCCGCAGAACTGCCGCACAGCCAGACTGGCATAAGTAGAAGCTTTCTTACAACTGCAAATGTTTATTCCACGTTCTCCGTGGGGGTCGGGGAGTTCAATAAAGGAATACTTTCATTTTAGCAGTCGTTATCCTCAAGTTAGTTCCTAATTACAGATGGTCCGATAACGACTCAAACAGCTGGATCGGGTATCGGTGGGATTGGGCCGATCAGTAAATGTGCGTACGTACAGTCGTTTATGCATGAGAAGTGTGACTGTGGTAAAGCTGGTTTATTGTTCAATATTCACACTAATTCCTACATATTGATATGACAATGAGCAGAACAAGCAACACAACACACTACAAGCCCAAAAACACGTCACACCATTATACTGTTTAATTTCCTTAACAACACCAGCTCTCACTCACAAGCTCTGTGTTCCTGATGCTTTTAGCGCCGCAGGATTAGGGAGCGTCACTAAATTACACAACTGTGCTTAAATGAATAATTTTTTAGACTAATTTTTAATTTTAATATTAAATAATTTAGCATATAAAGTAAATATGGATGTGTAATTATTACATTGTTTTAGTTTGAAAGACTATTTAAATCATGTATGTCCTTAAGCAGAACAGAATAATCTCAGTTACGTATTCATACATTTTTTAAAACATTATTTTCTGTTTAAAAAAAGATTTGTATCTGTATTGGCAGATATCCAAATTTACAATATCGGTATCAGACAATTAAAAATGCTCTTTTTGCAACAAAACACCTTAAAAAACTTTTTTTTTTGAAAAGCTGACACAAAATCTGGGATTTTAGGCAACAATCTCAAAAGGGCAGTGAAATCCTGGAGGAACTGGTGAAATATAACAGCTTCTGTGACTGTGTGCTGCCAAATATTACATGCTTTTAATTGGGAATTGATGTGAATTTGATGTGCCAAATAAAATGAAAAATCAAGTTAAAGGCCAAAAAGAGCGGATGTTTGTGCACCATCTGGGGTCTATCTCAAGTTTTCATTTGACCCGTGGCTTGTTGGGGTCTCTCTCTTACAGCAGCGGGGTTTAACACGTCGCTCCTCACTCAGGCCATTCATTAGTAAAGCAGCAGGAACAGGAGCAAGTCCGAGGTGAGCACCAGATATAACCAACGGATTTCTGCTAAAAATGAAGCAGCAAAATGTAATAACTGGGGAACAATTTTGAACAGAAGAAATGATGCTGTAAATGTTTTTGAAAGATGAATTTTTATGCACTTTTAAAAGCCCAAAGTCAGCCTCACCCAGGCCGGCACTGCAGAGTCTCCCTCTCTCTCTGGAGGAATTGAAGTGGGATCTTTCCCCAAACCCAGCCCTCTGTCTAATGAGAGACCGGGCTCTAGCGCCTCTCCCCCTCCTCGCCCCGCAACACCTGGACCAATCACACGGCCGTAACTACGGGCGACCGAAGGGAAGAACGCCATTGGCTAGTCCGGCCGGCGCGTCTTGGCCAATCCTGGTTTGCGCTGCTGTTCGGGTTCCTCCCCAAGGCCCAATCCTCACGCTCGGTACAGACAGGGTGCATGAGTCACAGAGCTTCATGAACACACACACACACACACACACACATGCACACACACACTAGAGCTTCCACTAAAACACACTCCTTCAGTCTGCCCTTTATCCTTTAATGCACAATGACAAGAAATGACACAAAAACTGAAAATAAATGCGCTTATACACCTGTTTATCCACACACACACACACACACACGGACGAGATCTCAGACAACGCCTCAGTCTGCCCTTCATCTCTTAATGCATAGCAACAAGACATTTAAATAAAAAATAAATGAACACACACATCGATATAAACCAGAGCTGCTCCTTAAACGCAGTCCACTGACAACACACAACCAAACCACGCTGCACATCTCTTACTCTCTGCTGCAAACATTTTAGATCAATGTTGAAGAACAATGTTGCGGCAAATTTGTGGAAACACAAATATTTCTCCACACCCTATTTTTAGGGCCGCATGATATGGGAATTATAGACCGATGGCGATATCCGATATTTTTCATGCTTATATCTGCAGATGCAGATAAACGAGGAAGGAGTTGAGTTTGTAAAGACATTTTACTCACCAAAGTTCCACGGTGCTTTCTGAATTTTGGCACAAAAATAACGCCGTAACTCGGGCATTTCTAATGCGGTGCCAAGTCATTTAAGCGTAAAGGCAAATTCGAGCGAGGGCAGAGAACGTCAAGCGCACGAGCAGGCAGAGCGGAGCGTGTAAAGACGAGAGATTTTACGCAGGAACGTTCCACTGCATGGTAAGAATTTTGTCATAATAACGCTATACATTTCAAAGCGGGAAGCGCGGGACGTATAAAATCCCACCTCAGACATGCCTGGCACAAACGCTGCCTTTCTGGGGTACGATAAATGTGCAATCAAATATCGACTGGAAATTTTGAAAAAAAACTAAGTATCGGTCCGATGACTTTGTTAAAGAGCACGGCACGGATGCACGACGATATCACTAGACAGCAATTATCGCCCGATTCCGTTATGATTCCCATGATATTTCAGTCGTATCGGAATCGGCCGGTCACTGCTTTCTAGTGATATCATCGTGCATCCGTGCCATATTTTGCTTTTTCTATACTTATACAGACCTGGAAATTATGACGGCGTATTAGGGCAATTGTATATTTAAAAAAAAATGAAACGGGGAGGGGGGGTAAAATTACGAGGAAAAAGTCAGAAATTCTGAGATTAATGTCATATATTTGCATGAAAAAACTCAGAGATTCTCTGACACTGTAAAGTCATACATTTGCGACAATAAAGTCCGAATTTTCGAGATTAAAGACGTAAATTTATGAGGAAAAAACTCGTAGATTCTCTGACATTGTAAAGTCATAAATTTGCGAGAAAGAAAACTCCGAAATCCTCTGAGATGTAAGTAGTAAATTTACGAGAGAAAAACTTGGATATTCTGAGTTTAAAGTGGTAAATACACGAGAAAAAACTCACAAATTTGCGAGAAAAAAAGTCAGATTCTCTGAGATTTTAAAGTCACAAAAAAGGAGGAAATCACGGAACCACAACGCCTGTGTGAAACTTCATCGATCGCTTTCACAATTTTATGCACATGAAAGCCACGGTGAAGAGGTGTACGGACAGTTGGTGTTTCATGTCTTGTGTGTCACGGTAGATCACGTAAGCGTCCCGTGGCGAAGTTTCACACAGGCGTTGAATCTCTGACTTTTTCCTCGCAAATTTCTGACTTTTTTCTCATAATTTTACCCCCCTCTCCAGCTCCGTTTTATTAATTTTTTTTATATACAATGGCCCTACTACGCCGTTGTGGGAAATGACCGAAATCTACACCAGATCTGCTGGGTAACACCGATAATTCTATGCTGCGTTATCTTTTAAAATGTACAGAGCTCACACTAAAGCACATCCACGCTCCAGCCTCCCATTCACTTTTTAATGCGTAACGACATAAAAAACAACATTTAAAAAATTGAAGGAAAAATGGATTTTAAGAACATCAAAAGTGTCCACACACCATCCACTAAAACCAAGTCTAGGGAAGTGAAGGCTGTTTCATTCTGTCATCAATTATGAAGCGATTTCAAGTGAAAATCCTCAGCCATTTGCTTCACTTACTGACCCCAAGACAGCCGTGGCAGGAGACACAGAAATCTCTTCTCAACTTTCTTCTCCACTCTCCTGCTGTTTTTCTGATACACCGCTTCACGCCACCATCACATGCAACCGACAGAGATGTGTGTCCGCACCAGGCGGCCTGTTTGCTCTCTCTCTCTCTGGGTTCGTGGTGAAAACGCAAACAACGCCACCACTTTCTTACTTTTCAACCTCCATCCCAAGACACAGGACCTGTTCTTCAGCGGCCAATCAAAACTGGCTGTGTCAGAGCTGCATCGGGCCACGCGACTCCACTTCAGTTCACATCTCTGACTCGCTATTGTCCACAGGACGAGTAAACTCACAATGGCTATGACAGTCTGAATGTTTAGAAACTCACATGCAACCAAAAATGACTTACACTGAGCTACGATGCTGTGTGCTGAACGCGTGGTGCTTTATTTTTCCTCGTACAATAAGACATCTCAGGTTTTGAGTCACTAGATTTGGGAGATAATTGGCAAACTTGGCAAAAAAGTTTATTATGCAGAGACGTCGGCGGCTTAGTAAGTAAATAAACAATAAGGTTAGTGCAGGGGGAAACACTTCTTCATCCATTTGGTATCCGTCTGGATACAGAATAAAATTATTTGATAGAAAACTATGCATTTTTCTATATTAATTTTTTCCTTATTGATTACTCTCTAACATTATAAAATAAAAAGAAGTATTTTCTGATCAACTGGAAATGAAGAAATGCTAAAGTTTTGGGTAATTTTGAGTCGATTTAGACTTATTTTGGTAAAATGAGCAGCTTTTTGGTCTTTCTGGAAGAGAACTACATTTTTGTGCTTGACATGCCCAGCATAATGAGAGTCGCGAGCGCTAACGTACGTGTTTATATCGCGAGTAATGTAATTAATGTTTTTAGGCAATTATTTCAGTTTTTGTGCACAGAATTACTCAGGAAATAATTTCACATACAGAGGAATGAATATCAATGTTGGTAAGTTGAAAGTCTTGTGATTCTGACGGTATGTGTGTGGTTTCTGTAAGTTAAAGGGATTCTGAGTTATTAAAACACTAGTTAATAAACAACACAAAATCCTGTAAGCCAAGAGAGTTTAACAGTAATATTCTCAGAGTTGTGGTCTCGGCTGGTCTCCAAATAAAATCCCGAGTCCTCTTTGTCTGAGTCCATGACAAACTGGTCTTGAGAGCGTTCTCGAGTGCTACAACACTACCTAAAAATAACGCTACCAACTGTAGTGTTTTAACACAGATTTATTTACACAAATTAATCACCAACGTCCCCCTTTATAACGATTCTTTAACAATGAATTAAAATGAAGGAACAAAACCACTATCATTTTAATTAACCATTAATTGTTGAGTTATTTTTGAAGGTAAACGTGATATGCGACACGCTTCCTGCGCTTCTAAACGAACCAGAAAGTGAGTTCTGACGCATTTACCAAATCAAGGCTTTAAGTGCAAAACGCATTTATGACTGGTCAAAAAATCAGGTAATTGGTCAGAATTAATGACATTTAGGCTGAATTTATGCTTAATTGTCATGACAGTAACATTGCGACATCCTGGAGGGTCTGTATATTGGTAGCCGGTGTTTATATGCCACTGTTAGTCCTCACAGTAGCCTTATCATTTCAGTGAGACCATTTTTGGCGTCCACAAGCAACAAATAAATAAATCTTGGACATATCGGCTAAAAAAATAACCAGCAGGTTTTGAGTAGAGTCTATTGCACTTTTACTTTTAACAGCAGTAATTTTCGCAATGTAACCGTACGCTTCCCACCGCTGAACGCTGCCAGTGGAGTGTGAGAGACGTGTAAAACCAGACTGATTTAGGCTCTTACTTGATCTACCTGGTTGTTTGGCCACGGGCAGTGAGACCTCGGTCAGGGGCAGGATGTAGACGCTTAAGTGGGCGCCCTGGGAGCCCGGAGAAGCTAGAGGGAGCGCTCAGCCTGGTACTCTTCTTCACCTTCTGTGTTCTCTCAAATTCCTGCAGACGACAAACGCCAAGTTAATGGCACACGTACACACTGGGGACGGTATTAACAGAATAATAAAGTATTAAAAGAATTTCAAAACACTAAATAACCGCCATGTGCAAGATTACCAGATACGACGCCATCGTTGTTAGTGAGTTCCTGACTGTGTAAGTCCCGCCCCTTCCTCGATTTTGATTGGCTAACGAGAGAGGAGTGAAACTAACGAGTCCAGCACTGTTCTAACACTTGAACGGATTTCAACTTGAAGCGCCTGAGCGGTGGCGGTAATAAACTGTTTCCTCCGATGCTTTTTTCCCGACGGCGCTTAGCGCTCTGAACGTTGAAGCTCATAGCATTTGTATTAGAAATAGCCGTTGTCAGCCTTAAAAACGTGTTTGCTGGACACAGGTCCTAAATGCGTAGCTGCGAGGAAGGGCATTTTTGATGGTTTAGGTAAAAGCCGTGGACTGATGCAGCAGCCGCCTTCTGCTGAAAGCAACAGCGTTCTATTTCTACCCCCGGTTCCGTGACGAGCGGAGCGCTCGGGTGAGGCAAGTGAACGCGCCTTGTTTTTCCGATCAGCAGGTGGCATTTAACGCTCTGCTCGACCGCGGCGCCCCTCTGTTCTTTTAAAAGCTCACTTTCTCAAACGGGTGACTCATCCTTAGATCACGGCTCTCAGAACTCATTTGTCAAGATTCTTTAAATAGGCTTCATTTGACCAGCGAGGGCCGTGCGATACGACCAACAGCTCACATCCTGATAACGACATACAGTCAGCCCTCGTTTATCGCGGTTAATCGGGTCCAGACTCTACCGCGAGAAGTGAATTTCCTCGAAGTAGGATTTTTTAATTTATAAATGGAATATTTTCATAGTTAGAGCGTAGAAAACCTGTTATTTACCTTTTCTAAATAACACGGTTTTACATTATTAGAGCCTTCCAGACATCAAATAAACACCCTTTAGTCACCATTACACTTGTATTACACAGTAAATTATGAGAGAAACGAACTTGCGTGCAGCGGTCGAGCGGCTGCACCTGGCGTTGAAGGGATTACGGGGGTGCTCGAATACATGGGCCTACAGTCCACACGTACAGTCATTTTAATTTTAATTGTAATACAGGAGTGTATAATTGACTCTGACAACTCCAGCACACGCTGTATCATTTTTCACTGTCTCCATCAACTTTTAATGAATATATTTGGGGAAAAAACGCTATAGAGAGTGAAGCCGTGAAAGTCGAAGCGCAAAGTGGCGAGGGACGACTGTATATCACAATATGGCACATTTTCTGTAAATGCTGTGGAACTTTTGCAAGCAAAATCTGATGTCTGTGCACACTCAAGTCTGCTCGCTTTAAACACTCCACATGTTGCACAAACGGAACGACAAAGGTACCATAATTCACCTAAATTTTTAGGCAGTATGACAGTAAAACACCTGTTTTTTCACAGTCAAAGTAAACTTTCTCATCTCTACTGTATACATGTACAGAGACGAGACGACGTGGCTCCAGGTTCTATAGTAAAAACAAATTTCACACTTAAATTTGTTAAAACATTTTTTTTTAGTGCTCTAATTAAATGCAGCTTTTTGCAGCGCTCTAGTGACTTGTGGTCAAACACCGCTTTTATGTCGCGGAATTTCTGTAAAGGCGGTTTTTTTCCTGGCGCCTAGTAACGCCTTTGAGGCTTAAAAATGCGGCACCGCTGATGCTCTGCTGTGATCCGGCGCGAGGGCAGGCAGATCGCTACGAAAGTGTTTTGGTGTGTGTAGTAGGTGCAACGACATTCGACGTTGTCGCATAATAAAATCGCCGCTGCATTTAATTTGATTGTCGATAATTGTCGCCAGACGATTTTAAACGAGGAACGCTTTTCCTTTCTACCTGCGCTTTCCAAATAGAGGCACCACCAGACAATTCACACTCTGGTGAGATTCGCCTTGTGCAACAGCATTCAGTGACAGCTAGAAGAATGGCCCGTTATGCGTCACATCAACGCCAAAACTAGGAGCGCCAAGAAATGGCTTTTACCGCAAAAATTTCGTGGGTGTAAATTTCAAAGTCGCGAGCGCAAATGTGAAACCCAGAGCACAAAATTAAGAATCGAGTGCACGGTTGTGATATTGTGCGCAAACTGTATTTTTCTCTCGAATGTCTTTTTCCTCTCGATGTGTTAAATGTCCTCACGCACAAAGTAGATTACTGACGAGCGGCTTTTTTGCTCGAGTTTTGAAAAGGGTGGGTTTGGACAGTTTGGGGGCGGGGTTTTGGCAGCCGTGAACTTATTGGCCGATGGCTCCTGGTTTTGTGATTGGCTTACAAAGTTCCTACAGAAAAGTTCAAAGATGTCGGAGGAAGAGGAATCCACGGGCTTCGTTAAAACTAGTTATAGTTTATCGATCTTATAATTTATAATTTATTGTTAGTTCTTACACGCTTAATAAACGCGCTAAAACGGTAAAGCAACCAACGCTTTTGTCACTCGCCATAAATGTTATAATGGTATGTTACCATTTTCTCAGTAGCATCACAAAACCAGGAGCCATCGTAAGGCTAGATTAGGTAAAGAAGAAACTTATTTATTAAAATAATATGCTTTTTGAGTGAACTATCTTTCTTGTCTTTATTATTTTACCACAAAATTTTACTAACCTCATACTACATGTAAAAAGTTGGTAGTTAAATCGGAGCTTCATTTCTTATAATTATGCACGAGAATCCCATTAGCTTCCATCAATCATTTTAATAGATTTATGACTAGTCGCACTCAAAATAGTCGTTAGTTGCAGCCCTAGTGTGTAGGGAGAGTAGAGCACGAAACACCAGAACGTGAAAGTTTAGAATCAAGACACAACTATAACGCCGTAGTGTTCTCTGTGTCTACGTCCACCTGTTGCCGTGGTGACTACTGCAAACCCTCATCCAAACCATCACCAAGTACTGCTGTAAACAGTGTATTTTGCGACACCATGAGTGTAATATGAAACGATATCCAATATATTCCGTGATATTGCACATCTCTATACCAAGCCAACACTAAAAAATCTTCCCCAAGCCTGCTCCTGTCATGCATCGCCGCTGCCCGCTGCTCCAGAGGTCACATTCGTGGTGCGCTGTGGTGCGTTCACAATGACAAATAATCACTTAAATTCACTAATTAAAATTCTCCACTGACGCTCAAAGGTCAGTATCTTTATTAAACTCTGTTCAACTGGGATGAAAGGCAAGTGTGCTAACAATATCTCTTCATGAGCTGACGGAGGTTCATTTAGCCTCTCATGAGTATCAACTGTTCTTCTATGTCATGATACGTTCACACCAAGAGCTACTGAAGCTGTAAAATCAATTTTGGCTGACAAAAGCGTCGAGCGCCAAAGTCTGGGCGACTACAGCGACAAAAACGACTTGATGCAAATTAGTTATGACATGTTTCGACTGTAAACGACCGGCAACCAATCGGTATGTAGACGTTGTTCGCTTGCGTAGGATCCCAGAGAACATACGCGGAAACTTTGATTCCTGTTGCAATTTTGTGCGTGCTCCACGCAAGATCGAACCTCCGAATGAGCCACGGGCAACAAGAACGAACAAAAATATTTTGCTAGCAATGCTTTTTGAGCGTCTTCAGCGATTTTAATAGCCCTTGGTGTGAGCGTCCAGTAACTAATGACCTGGATATGCTCCAGATATCAGAAGACTAAACTAGTTTCACTCTAGTTATTTATGACTGTTTTTCCATCTTCACTGGCTCTTCATTAATTATGAATTTGTGTCCAATTTTTCTCTGTTGCAAAATGCAGGATTTAATTTCTTAATGCCGCCATAATAATTATATATAATCAAATAGAAAGTGCATTTGAAAGAGAAATCAGCCAATGGATTTCTTTCATAAACGTTGTGCTGTTGCGTTGTGGGTTTGAGGCCAACGCCTGCTGAGGAACAGATGCGAGTAGAAGCTGAGCTGGAAAAACCCCTTGACCTGCCTGGGTCTCAGTTTGTCCATCAGCTTCTCTCTCTCTCGCTCCACGCTTCTTTTCCAACTCTATGTTAATGAGCTGGAAAAAAGTCTTCAGAACGTCCTTCACATGCTCTTGTTGACCCCTAACCGAGCACACTAAAATATTATTTCGTTATTAAGTCATGTTCACATACTTTTTTATAACTTTAACTTAAAATAAAATGCAATTTAACAGTTACAGCTGCGCATGTGTCTAAGACTTAAGTGTTAATATGAAATTTACACAATTAAAATGACGTTTCCTTCCAGTCATACACAACATCTTACAGATAACTCAGATATAACTTTTAGGTTGTATTTCTAGTTATAAAGAACGTCTCAGTAGTAGAGATGTCATACTAATTGTTTTATGTCTGATACCGATATTGTACCTGATATCTGCCGACCGATACAAATAAGTCTTTTTTAAACATAAATAATGGGCTTAAAATGTGTGAATACATGACTGAGATTATTATGGTGCTTTGATTTAGGATGTTATTCTTCCTACTAAAAATGTTATTTTCCTACTAGCAAAGCCAATGTAATAATTATACACATGTATATGCTAAATTATTTTCTCTCAAAAATTGTTCATTTAGACATATAAATATTTCTTCTTTCTTATTGATTACACTATAACATTATAAAATTGAAAAACATTTGATCAATTGAAAATGAAATACTGAAGTTTGTCATTTTGAACCCATTTGGGCTGTAAAATGAGCTGCTTTTGCAGAGAACTACATTTCCCACAATCCTCTGGGCACCCCGGAGCCGCATCACAATGAAGCACTGGGTGTACGTTCCAAAATAAATGATGGAGAATCTAAATAAAGGCAGAATTGTGAGTAGAACGCTGGTTGTTGTGGTTATTTATCAGCTGAAATGTTTTGTGTCTGTAATAAAGGGGACGTTTTGACCGAACTGCAGCGTTTTAGTGAGTAACGGCGCTCATGCGCGCGCTCATTAACACAACGCGTGTGTTTACATCGGGAAAAATGCCATTCATGCGTTTTTATGGATTTACTTGTGTTTTAGTGCAGGAACATCTCACAAATACGTTCACATACAGAGGGATCAGGTCTCGTCTTGATCGCGCCACTGAAAACGTTGTGTCACTATGAAAGCGTCCGTCCGAGCTGCTCTAGCGAGTAAAATCAATTAAACCAAGCTTCCATTCTAGAAAAATTGCCTCAACCATTTTTTGTAACAGAATTATTGGAGTTATTGGAACAATCGTTTCAGCTCTACTTTACCGCAGTGCCACTTCCCATGCATAACGAACTGAGCGTGCACGCATTCACAGATCGGCTCCATAGAACGGCCTGATGCCACCGATACCCGATCCAGCCGTTTGAGCCGATATCGGACCGATGCCCATCCACATCTCGGATCGGTTCTATCTTTACCCGGTAGTAACTACAGCTGCACGATCTGTGTGCAATGTGAAGTAACGTAGAAGGATTGATGTGATGCATCGTGATATCGTATCATATCGAATCGTTGACCTGATAATCGTACTTGAATCAGTGACACCTCTAGTAGTTACAGTTACAGTTGAACTAACACAGTTGTAACACAGAAAACTTGCATTAAATCGCATGAATTATTGATTAAATGAATAAACGTTAACATGACTAATTTCTCAAGTCATTTATTACAGCGTGTATGCGTTCTCAGCTCATACCAGGCATTATTTATTCCTCCTCTGTTACTGCAGAATAACAGCGTCCTTATTAAGACCTTTTAAACAATGAGGCATTTCACACACACACACACCGATGCAGGCCAGTGGAGCCCTCTGCTGAAACAAAAAGCTGACGGAAAGACAAGCACACTTCTGGTGTTTTACCATTTTATACTGGTCCATAAAGAGAAGATGTATTTTGTCTAGTTTAAGCTGGGTTTAAGACCTCTTTAAACTGGCTGTGGAGTAAAGGTTGCACAATAGATTGTTTCAGCATCGTCACCGTTACACTTGTTTATGTTAGTTTTCAAATTTCTTTCACTGATCTCGTCACACACCTTGTCGTGACTGGAGATTAACTGGTTCAAGTCCTGGACCGGTGAAAGATACCACTGAGGTACTCAACGAGCAAGGTACCGTCCCCAAGAACTGCCAAAAACTTCAACCGTAAGCCCATTGCAACTGCAATTGATTTTTGCCACCAATATAATTTTGTAATAACTTTATAATGATTCTTTAACAATGAATTAAAATGAAGGAACAAAACCACTATTATTTTTATTAACCATTAATCATTTAGTTATTGTTGATGGTAAACGTGAGGCGTTTTAATCACACGTTTCCTGCAAGGAACAAGGACGTGAGTTCGCTGACGTATGGCTCTGTCTCCTGCGAGTCTCACTTCCATGCAATTACTTACATCAAGGAACACTGTTCTCATATTAATCCTGATTACGACTGCTCATTGATATTTACTTTATTGTAAACGAAGAGCCAGCAACATGTTGACGTAGTGATGCAATGACGTAAACAAGTAAACGATTAGTAAATTAACTGGCAACTATTTGTGACCCTGCCTATGATAACCCGGCTAAAGTCGCAACTTTTCTACCTCCTCTTTACCTGGCGTGACTGCCGCGGATACACATTGATCTTAATGTCTGTATGCACTTTAGAATGATAGAACAGTAGTTCCTAAACCGAGTAACACCCAAATCACCAGTTGTTTTTGCACATAAAGTAATCCCAAAGACGTTAACCTCCGGTATTTTCCGGTGGAAAATGGAAACGTAAGGTGAATAAAATCACGATTTTCGCTATTTATCCTGTTAGAAATTACATTTCAAACATTACATCCGAAAACCTCAGTACATAATCTATCATTTACTGCAATAAACTGGCATATTGTTGACATTTTTCTCGCTATGACTACTTTGACGCTCTTTATTTCATATTTAGATTTGGCGATTTTAGCCGGGTTTTCACAGGCGGGGTCACATTTTAACTGTTGATTATGTTGATTAGTTGCTGCAGCTGTAATTGGAAGTCGTACTGTAACATCCTGCTGGTTTTCTAAACAACTCTCACGACACTTTCACACCAACGCGATGTAACAGTCAGAGAACGATGAGAACTCCCTGCCAAGCAGTGCAGCAGACCGAGCGACGGAAATCCAGTAGCTTAGCCGGAGTTTTTAACATTCCGTTCCTCTCGTCCTCTCTTTCTCCTCCCTCGCTCCTCCCTCCCGCGCTGTCTTTCCCCTTCTTTCTCCACGCTCTCATCTCTTTATACAAACAAGCAGACAAACAGGGCTATGATCTCACTGTCTCTGTCCACAGCGGTCATTATGCTCTGTAATGATAAACTAGCGGCTTTCCCGAAAGTGTACACACAAACACACCAACACGAGGGCTGTAAAACACAAGCTGCATCACGAAACGATATTATATCAGTTCAACAGTTAATAATCTGACGTCCGGCGATGTCACAAAGTCTGCAGCGAAACGATTTCAATTTGATTTGAATCAGGAGCTGGCCATCGATGTGAGACTGATTTAACACCATCACTCTCATTCACATCAAATCACTACAGGTGCGACGAGAGCTCACGATATTATAACGTAACGGTATTTCTCATCGAGGTAGAAAGCGGTTTTGCAAAGTTTTTGTGCCAAAAATCTTGCGCCTGCACACTCTCGACTTCACGCTCGCTCCACTTGGTACTGCGCTGTAAATGTGCCCCAAATAAACCTGACTGCTTGATTTGGTCTCCGATCAGGTGGCTAATATGGTTTCAAGTTGATCTAGTGAACAGCAACACACGCGTTCCCAGTACGACAGCAAAAGCAGCAGCAAGAAGACGAGTTGTGTGTTACGTGAAGGTTGTGGGTGTGATGTGTTCAGCAGTATCCAAGTCGTATCTGTTAACGTTCCTAAATCTGTTGATGCTGCAGGGATTACGCCTCTAACGTGTTTTAATCAAGATGTTGATTTTACACACCTTACACACAATCACAACTATTAACCCAACTTCAGCCAGTTCCCGCAAATTCATTACTA
>JAVGVS010000832.1:55000-82566 GCA_032718565.1 Distichodus sexfasciatus
GTTTGAACTGGAGCTCGGCTCCCATGAAGCCTGACGTGAGAGGGGCTGTGAGACGTGGACTGATAAGACTCCGGTAAATGAATTGACTGCGATGGAGGCTAAGAGAGGACCTGAGGGAAAGCATGCTGTTCTGTCCGCTGTAGTGTTTTGTGAGACAGGACAATATTAATGTCTCATTCTCCACAACTTCCCACTGAGATATAGCCATCCACACCTGTCCTCTCAGCAGGACATCAACAAGCTCTCTCTCTTTTTCTCCATCACTCTCTCTTTCTGACTCTTTCTCTCTCTCTTCATCTCTCTCTCTATCCTTCTCTCTCTCCATCTCCGTCTCTCTTTCTGTGTCTCACCATCTCTCTTTGTCTCTCACTCCCTTTCTGACCCTTTGTGTCTCTTGCTCCCTAACTCCATCTCTCTTTCTCTATGTCTCTCTCTGTCTCTTGCTCTCTCCATCTGTCTGCCTCTTCTCACTCTCTCGCTCTCTTTCTCGCTCTCTCTTCATCTTTCTCACCGCCCCATCTCTATCTTTCTCTCTCTCTTTATGTCTCTTTCTCTCCATCTCTCTTTCTCTGTCTCACCATCTCTCTTTGTCTCTCACTCTCTTTCTGACTGTCTTTCTTTTGTCTCTCTTCCTCCCTGACTCATCCTTTCTCTCTCTCTCACCGGCCCTATCTCCATCACTCTTTCTTTCTCCTCATCTCTCTCTCTCTCTCTTTCTCTGTGACTCTCTCTCTTTCTCTCCATCTCCGCCTGTCTTTCTTTTCTCTCTCTTTCTCCCTGTCCTTCTTTTGTCTCTGACTCTGTCTCTCTCTTTCTCTGTGTCTCTCTGTCTCTTGCTCTCTCCTTCTGTCTGCCTCTTCTCGCTCTCTTTCTGACTCTCTGTCTCTCTTTAATTCTGTCTAAATGGCTCTGATGTTTTCTCTAGCTGCATGTTATTTTCACAGAAAATCCTTCTCTATTTGTCTTGCTTTTCAGTCTCATTCTCTGCGTGTATCTAAACGTAGCAGAGCCTCAACCTCTCTAACTGACACGAACAAATGTCCTTACAACACAGCACTGACTCCCGCTCAGAACCTGCTGAAAGATGAAAACCCTTAACACCGCTCATTTAACCGAGTGTTGGTCATGGTGCTGAAGCTGAAAGCTGGAGATTAATTCCTCGTCCAGTCTTAATTTGACGGATGGATGGAGTGGAGGACTCGGGGTTCACCTTGAAGCTTATGTCCCCTTTCTTGCAGCACAGGCAGGCCAGCATGAGGAAGACAAAGGTGAAGAGGCCGGAGAAGGAGACGGCCACCACGGCCAGCGAGGACGGCCACGACAACTCACTCAGTGGAGCGCCACCTGCAGGAGACAAACACAAGCACAAGGGTTAGGGCTGGCCATGTAGGTGTGTTATCTTCATCACCAACACCTCGTCCTTTTCGTAATTTCAAGAAGGAATCACCATTAAGACTGTCATTTTCTATTTTGACCACAAGGGGGCAGCACCATTAAGGCTGTTATTCCCTATAATGGCCACAAGGGGGCAGCACCATTAAGGCTGTTATTCCCTATAATGGCCACAAGGGGGCAGCACCATTAAGGCTGTTATTGTCTATTTTGACCACAAGGGGGCATCACCATTAAGACTGTTATTCCCTATAGTGGCCACAAGGGGGCATCACCACAAGGGGGTATCACCACAAGGGGGCATCACCATTAAGACTGTTATTTTCTATTTTGACCACACGGGGGCATCACCATTAAGACTGCTATTTCCTATATTGGCCACAAGGGGGCATCAACATTAAGACTGTTATTCCCTAAATTGGCCACAAGGGGGCATCACCCAAGGGGGCATCACCATTAAGACTGCTATTTTCTATTTTGACCACAAGGGGGCATCACCATTAAGGCTGTTATTTTCTATTTTGACCACAAGGGGGCATCACCATTAAGACTGCTATTCCCTATATTGGCCACAAGGGGGCATCACCACTAGGGGGCATCACCATTAAGACTGCTATTCCCTATATTGGCCACAAGGGGGCATCACCATTAAGACTGTTATTCCCTATATTGGCCACAAGGGGGCATCGCCACAAGGGGGCATCACCATTAAGACTGCTATTTTCTATTTTGACCACAAGGGGGCATCACCATTAAGACTGCTATTCCCTATATTGGCCACAAGGGGGCATCACCATTAAGACTGCTATTCCCTATATTGGCCACAAGGGGGCATCACCACAAGGGGGCATCACCATTAAGACTGCTATTCCCTATAATGGCCACAAGGGGGCATCACCACAAGGGCGCATCACCATTAAGGCTGTTATTCCCTATAATGGCCACAAGGGGGCATCACCATTAAGACTGTTATTTGCTATTTTGACCACAAGGGGGCATCACTAGTAAGGCTGTTGTTGGGCATCACCAAGGTTGTCATTCTCATTTAAGGAGAACAGTTTTATTATTTATTGTTTATGGATTATTTTTTCTTATAGGTAGCCCTATAAGAAGTCAATTATAATCAGAGGAAACATCTATAAAGCCAACTCAACGTTGTTTTTCTAAATGATAACTAAAAATATTTGCGTATACTTCGATTTTTACTTCATTTCAAGTAGACGTAACATGAGTTGGTTGCAGAATAAATATACATTAATGCAAATGACTTAATTTTTTTATTATTACTAAGTTATTTAGTAACAATGAATGCATTACTTACTTGCACTCCATTCAAATAAATTTTCTATGCTTAAACTTGGTTATAAACTTAAATGATTTAAAGAAATCATTTTACTTATAGTATAATAAATATTTAAAAAATGTGTTCAATGCAGTTTCAACAAGACCTACAGGTGGAGATATATTCATTGCACGTCCATCTTTATACCTGTGAAATTACAGAATTAACGTCCAGAATTTGTTAATCAATATCACATTAAAACTGAACTGAACAGAAGATCGATTGTAAAAACCCCGCTCTAGTCACCTCTGACTCCTTCAACTTGTGAAGTGTGATGGGACGAGAGACGAAAGACAGCTCCAAACTATAAAATGTGTGCATTTTAATTCCCTTCTAGGCCAACGCAGCGCTGCTGTGGCCCATTTAGAGTCTATTCATTTCCCCGGCCTGAATAAGCCAGTTTATCTAAATGTTTCATAACCTGCGCTAAAACAGAACGCGCCTCCCGGTGCTTGATTTAATTTGGACGCTGCCGAGCGTCGAGCACCGGATCGCTTTTCCTCCCATGGAAGAGTCAGATGAAAACGCTCATAATGGAGACTAAATTTACTTCCGTTACAGTTGCAATGCTACAGATCACAAACTGCAGCAAGACTTTATTTAAATATTCTGGAAGAGGAAGGAGAGTGGAGATAATACGAGGCTGTTGAACATAACTGTAATATGAGTTAACGTGAGAATACACAAGTTAATAATGAAACATCCCAAATTAAGAGTAATCCAGACTGCTGAGTAATGAGCCACAATGGGAAAAGGGAACTTTAGTGAGGTCGGAATGCCTAATGTGCTGACTGTTGAGAACATACGCTCTTGCCAAGTGTGTGTGTGTGTGTGTGTGTGTGGTGGTTTCTGACCAATTTTGGGGACACATTTCACACTCTACACCTGTGGACTGTGTCCCTTTTTTTGGGTTAATATATATTTTGTATTAAAACACATTTACAAAGACTAAAAGAACAGAAATGTTAGTGAGGTTGGGGGAGAGAGAGAGAGAGAGAGAGAGAGGGATAGTGAAAGGGTGTTAGAGAACGAGAGAGTAGGAGAGAAAGAGTGGGAGATGAGAGGGAGGGGTGAGAGAGAACAAAAAAACAGTGAGACAGAAAGTATGTGCAAAGGAGAAAGAAAGAGATGGAGGGAGCATATGGAGAGAAAAGGAGAGAGAGAGGGAAAGAGAGAAGAGGAGAGATAGTGGGGGAGTAAAGGGGAAGAGAAAGAGAAAAGGAGAGAGAGAAGGAGAAAGAAAGAGATGGAGAGGTAGAGAGAAAATAAGAAAGGGAAAAAGACAGTGAGAGGCAGAGAGAGAGGAAGAGAGGGAGACTGTGAAAGAGAGCAAGAGGGAGAGAGGTAGGAAAAAGGAAAGGAGAGTAAAAACAGGTGAGAGATAAAGAAAGAGGGGGAGAGAGAGCAAAAAAAAGAAAGAGATAGAGGAAGAGCGTGCGAGAGAGAAAAAGAGCATGAGAGAAAGAAAGAGATAGAGGGAGCACATAAGAGAGAGAGAGAGAGTGAAAGAGAGAGAGAGAGAGAGAGAGAGGGGAGTCATAATAAAAAGTGTGTGTGAGTTCGTAAACCTCCAAGTCTGGGGACTCCGATCAGATCGCACACCAGTAAAGTGAGGACGTGCGTCATTATGGGGACATCAAACCCACAATTTGTATTCAAGCTGAACTTCTCCCTTTAAAATCTCACTTCCCATATGGATCATATTATTTTAAAAAGTGTGTGTGTGTGTGTGTGTGTGTGTGCGTAGTGTGTGTGTGGTTGTGAGGGTTCAAGAGAGAAGCTGCTGGCCCAGATGTCACAGTTTGGAGTGTTCTGATTAATCAGATTTTCACTGTAAAGCTCCAGCTGGCGAGAGAGAGAGAGGGGACAGTGTGAAAGTACATTCTCAATCCCTTACACACACACACACACACACACACACACGTGTCACATGTCACATGCTGCGCACACACACTCGCTTACTTTCGTTATGCTTGCAAAACATGCAAAAGTTCACACATGCTCAGAAGCAAACACTCATTCTGCAGGAACTGTGTGTCAGCAAGTGTGTCTTTGCTAGCATTGACAGTGTGGACACTTGCTGCCCACGTAGCACTCAGAGAATGGGAGTGTGAGCATAACTCTGTTTACACTGATTTGGGATGACACACACACACACACACACACACACACACACCCCCGCCACTGGCTTCCACTGCAAGAGATAGTGAGTGTCCTGGCCGGAGTAAACAGCAGTATGAGAGACGGGGTCTGTAATCCGCAGTCAAACTGAAACCAACCACACACACACACACACACGTATACACACTCACACACACTCTTGCCCTGTTCACCCGTCTCCATGGTAACAGTCTGGCTGGTTGACCCGTGCTGTTTAATGGGCGCTGAATCTCTCCCCAACCCCCATATTTCTCAGCAGCTCGCCACATTTCTGCTGATGCATTACAGGAGCAGCTGGGTTTTTCTAGTTACACTCTCACTCTCTCACACACACACACATACCCCTATCAGTTTCCTTTAGGTGTAACAATACATCAGTCTACATTGATCCATCGAGTCAATGATCAATGAGTCTATAACGTCGATATAAAAATGAATTCAGACTTCATATGCATTACAATGTTTCATATCGGAAAGGAGGCCTATTTTTCATTAAAACAGAAGATTGTTTTATTTAAATGTCTCAACTCTGCCGTCCTCATTTATCGGCATTGGTATCTGCAGAAACATATCGGATATCGGCCAATAATTCCCTTCATCGTGCAACACTAAATGAAAGTGATGGTGTTTAATCAGCATATGATATTGTCTGTATTGAAATGATTAGCAAGTGCATTATAGCAGACTTTGTAACACAGGAAAAATATAGCGTAGCGTCCAGAATACGCACAAACGCAGAGTGGAGTAAGACGAAAGGCTCTGATTACAAGACCTCAGCCCCTAAAAACAACAGCCTCACAGGCAGACAAATCCAACAGGGGCAAGAGAAGAAAACGGGCGGTCTGGAAAAAAAACGCTCGGGAAGGACGGGACGTGCCACCATCAATACTTCACAATGAATGAATGAAAACACAGTGGGGTGAAAAGTGGGACTGACCTAACAGGGCCCCAAGTTGGCGGAAGGCCCATAAGATGTACATCATTTTAGTTTATTATGGGGAGGGGCGCCATGGAGACTGTTTGTGGATAGGACCCAGAATTTGGTGCTACGTCCCTGAAAAGGAAGCGCCGGTCAAAGTTCAGAATTCGGGATCGAATTTAATTTCTGGCCCAGACTGTGTCAGAGTCAGCCATAGTGGCGTTGTCAAACCCTGTGCCGGAGTCCTGATAGGTCGAATTGTTGCCTACTGCGTTAACATAGCCTTATCATCACATTTTAGCCGTTGTCAAAGGTAGCGTAACGGTTAGGGTGTTGAATTATACTGACTCCTCTTATTAAAGGAAACACGTGGTGAAGCCGGTGATTTCTTCAAGTGTTTGTGTCTGTGTCCGTCTGGATTTAAGTCAAGTATTTCCTTAAGCATTACAGCCTAATCTCAGTCGCCTCCTCAAAATAAACTTATTCATTAAAAACTGGTATCAGTGCGGTACTCGGGATCGACCAATACCCACAGGCCAAGTATCGGAACAAAAAAAGTTGGATCCGTTTATCCCTAGTTCTCCCATTACCCAAATACACTCACAAAAAATCTGATATAATATGTGACCCGATCTCGGAAGTCAGCGTTCTATTTATTTAGATACGGGCCGATTATGTTGAAAAACATCAAAAATATCGATTTTTCTTTTTTGGAGACCAGATTAATTTTGAAGACCTTTTCTTTCATATGAGATCAAAAAAGAAAAATCGATATTTTTGATGTTTGTCAACATAATCGGCCCGTATCTAAATAAATAGAACGCCAACTTCCGACTCATTACGGCAGATCGGTTCACATATATTTCAATATTATTTCATGTTCCCACAATCCTGACGTTCAAACGCATGAAACTAACCTGTTTTCTCCACGTTCCCCCTCATTACCCTTGAACGCACTTCTCATCCCTTTACCCAAGCACTCGGAAACGCAGCAGTAAAACAAGACACCCTCATTTTTCTCTCTCCACAAACACCCGCACGCATATAAAATCCAACCGTCTCCTGGCGCGCTTTCATTAAACAACCACTATTTCACGCCGCACAGGTACTGCGCCGCCACCCCGCAGCCACTTCGGCCCATAAATATTTAAGAAGCTCACATTATTGCACTTCTTCACCCTGTAAAAATGACAATAGAGGGGAATAAAGGCAGCTCGGATGGCCTGCGGGTAGGAGGGCAGCCTAAACCGGGACGGGACGATTGATAGTCGCGCTGCTTCCGTTAATCACATTAGCTGAGGCCTCGGGAACCGACGTTGCAGCTAATAAGTCCTGGTGTGATGGAGGAGTGTTGGTAGGGGGCACTTCCGTCTTAAACTGATTCATCGAAGACTAATACGAATTTAGCAGACGCTCTTATCCAGAACCACGAAATGTGACCTCTGCGTTTGACGCATTCCGTGAAGGAGCAGGAGGCAGCCTTTACGCAGCACCCAGGGAGCAGTGCTTGGGGACGGTACCCTGGTCAGGAGTATCTTAGAACTTGAAACTTGCGATTACAGGGCCAACTCCCAAACCGTTACACTACCAACTGTCCCTTAAATAAACTGCTGTTCAACTAACAGCGCTTAACTGGTTAGGGGGTTGGCCCTGTGATGGTGGTCTAGTGGCTAGGATGCTGGATCAGGCTCCAGCACGACCAGCACTGGGTCCCTGAGCAAGACCCTTAACCCCAAGTTGCTCCAGGGAGTCCGTCCCTGCAATAAGGATATGGAGGATAATATAAACGTGATCAGAAAGTTCCTGTTTACGTCCTAGACTGGTAAAAGTACTACTGGGGTACTCATGATCAAGGTACCGTCCCCCAAGCACTGGTGCTACGGACACTGCCGAAAAAGCTGTCCACTGCTCCTTCACGGATGCAATAAATGCAGAGGTCACATTTGGTTGTGGTGCACTGTGTGCTGTGCTGTGTTCACTATGACATATCGTAACAAACTTGCCAAAGAATTTAGAGAACAAACAACTGGAGCTTCATCTCGCTGTGTCCTGACATTAACATTGGGCAGTTAATGAAAAATGAATCGAAACTGACATTCAAAACCTCTAATCGGCATTGGTGACTATTGAAATCACTATTATAAAATTCAGATATGCACGTGTATTGGAAAAATACCAGCTTTTATAGTTGAACATATTTACAGTACAAACCTTGTCAGTGAAGTATGAGAGCAAAAAACTCACAAAAATCCCCCAAACAATAAATTCATTCATTAAATCATAATGTTAAAATAATCGTGATACTGATTTGAGATCATATCGTCCAGCCCTTCTAAGAGCTGCCTCAATGTGCATCAGACTGGCAAAGACTCGTCTTAAAGACACGTGTGAACACAGCCTCTGTTCATCTCGACGTCTCTTCCTCGCGCACTGTGCTTGAGAGTCGTCACTGCAGGTCTGTTTATTACAGGCTTTGACTCCAGACTTCAACAAAGCTGTTTTCTGTAAATGCCCAACTGCAAAGCGTGTGATGCAAATAAACAGAAGCGAGGCGATGCTGGGCAGCTCATCCATCAGGGACGCCGCAAGCAGATGGAGACTCTGCGGAGAGGAAAGGTCACAGCTACAGCAAAGGGACGAGGCATGTTTGGCAAATGGACACAAATCAGGGGCTGAGAGCAAGGTGCATGGTGGATTAGCCCTTTAATAACTGCGCAGGCTCAATAACGCCACTGGGTCGATATTTTAACATTTGCTTTCGCAAAATTCTACTTTTTTAGTTTTATTTAGAATAATTTGCACTTTGATTATTACGTTGAACCTATAACCTGAACGGGTGCTTGACTGACGTAGGCATTTGACCCATCGATGAAGGAGCAGTAGGTAGTTTTTTTGGCAGCACCGAGGACTTGAACCTGCAACCCACCACCAACTCTAACCCCGCCAAAAACACCCTGTCGTTACACCACCAACTGCCCCAAAATTTGACCCTTCGTGAAGGAGCAGCTTTTTGGGCAGCACCCGGGGAGCAGTGCTTAGGGGACGTTACCTTGCTCATGAGTACCTTAGTGGTACCTTCACCGGTTCAGGACTCAAACCAGTGACCAACTCCCGAACTATTACACCAGAAACTGCCCCAAAATTTGACAAAATCTGTGAAGGAGCAGGGGGTAGCACTTGAGGAGCAGTGCCTGGGGATGGTACCTTGTTTATGAGTACCTCATTAGTACCTTTACCGGTCTGGGATTCAAACCAGCGACCTTAAAATCACGGGGCCGAATCTCTAACCGTTACACTACCAACTGCTGCAAAATTTGACCCTTCGTGAAGGAGCAGCTTTTTTGGGAGCAGTGCTTGGCGACGGCACCTTGCTCATGAGTACCTTAGTGGTATCTTTAACAGTTCGGGACTTGAACCGATGACTTTCTGATAAAAAAATAAAGGAAGACATTTTTCATGACCTTTTGCCTGAAAAGAGGAATAGCAGATATCACAATACCAGAATGACCTGCAGCAGTGCTGGACTGGTACGGGTTTTGGGAACTGAAAGAGGAAGGGCAGATGCCTTTTCTCTTTCTCTCTCGCCCTCTTTTCAGATGTGTGTTCGAGTGCAGAGGAGCTGGTCCCGGGGTCAGCGATGCAGAATAATGGTGCAGACAGGCACGTGCTCGGCAGACGTGGGAAGATGTCGCCGTGTGCTGCACGGGCGCTAGGAGATGACATTAAAATACCTCAAATGCACACGGAGAGTCAAAGAAAAAGCACCTCTATGCACCTAACGTTGAGAAAATGTGGAAATTCTTTCATTGCTGCCTTCAGAATTAAAATATTAAAATATTAGATTCTCCAATACATGTTAAACCTGTAGCTATAAAACCACATCAAACAAACATTTTAATATTAATGAGGCATGAGCACTTTAACAGTTAAAAATTACATTTTAATTTATGACCAAATCCCAATAATAAAGATCTTTTTTTAGCAGATTACTTTCTCACAAACATGGGCTTTAAGTCATGAACACCACTGGTCGATCGTGTTGTCAATGAAAATTTGCTTCAGACAATTTAACAATTTTTGGATTTTGCTTAAGCTACACGTTTAAGTTGTGATGGGCAATTAATAATATAATAATAATTTACAAATAATGATCATTTCCTAAAAACGTACTAGATATCATAATAACTCTGCTGCTACTTGATGTAAAAGGGAAACTGCATGAGAATTCTGTCTAATAAAACATCATTTGCATCATTTACAGTTCAAGAAAGGATGGTTTTGAGATTAAAAAGTTGTCACCTTTATTATTATCATTATTACTGTTATTAAGAATTGACCAATTATCAGGAATCGATATTAGTCATTTTTCATTTTTATCGGGATCGTTTAATTTTGATTATCACCGATATTAACTAATTACAAGGTGCGCTACTGTGGCTTCACTGCCGTCTCTTTTCTCCGTTTGCTCTCGACTCGGTGCTTCATTTAATGTCCCGCCTACAACTTATTGTCTCTGCTTGGCTATACGTCACATGAGTAATATCCGATCAGCGCTGAAGCCTTGCTGTCACTCACACTACACACACACGAGCGCAGCATGAAGCTCGGAGAAGGAGAAGAGCAGAAAGCAGTTTCAGCTGAGCTTAGTGATTGTAAAATTCAACTTTTTGATAGAGATTTTGCATATCGGTTCTTGGCCCCGTTAACTAGCAATAATCTGTATCGATATCGGCCCTGCAAAACCAATATCGGTCAACGCTCTTATCCAGAGCAACTTCCACATTCCTAATTTCAGGGACAGTCTTCCTGGAGCAACTTGGGGTTAAGGGTCTTGCTCAAGGACCCAATGCTGGTAGTGCTGGAAGCAGGATTCGAATCCATGACCTCTTGGTCCAGAAGTATCCTAACCACTAGACGGCGGCGGCGGGGGTTAAACCGGGCACCACATGGGCTATGCAACAAAAAAGCAAATACAAATATACATAAATAACCACCAGCGTCAGCTCCACAAACGTGATGACCCCTAGTAAACACACACCTTCATTCTGCACTTTCAATGCTAGATACACACCGTACGCTAGAAATCACCAAAAGAAATTCTCAGAGGAATGAGAGAGGGAGAGAAAGATGAGGCAGGAAGGTATTCAAGGCAGGATGGGGTCAAAGCACTCGTTGATATCAGGGGATGACATTATGCAACTCGCTAAAGACATGCTGACAGACCAGAGCGTACTCGATTCAGTCAGGCCGAGGAGGTCAAGAAGGAAAGCTCTTCACTCCCCCAACATCTCTCTCTCTCTCTCAAAAGGTGCCTAGCAACCTCCTGCTCCATCCCTTTAATGGACAATGGTATCCATGGTGATCAGAGTGCAGTTAAAGGTGCAGTGCAGCTTTGATGCTTCTCCTTAAGGTCGACCTTAAATCAATATCACAACCAATTTTTCCTTGATTGCGTTTACCGAGCGAGTTCGTTTACAGCATTTTAGCAAAGCTCTTTTCCACAGTGTGTTTCATGTCTAATTTCAGGGACAGTCTCCATGGAGCAACTTGGGCTCAAGGGTTTTAAGTGCAGAAATTAGGATTTGAACCCACAACCTCTTGGTCCAGGGGCGAGTATCGTAACCATTAGACCACTGTCCTCATAAAAGTTGAAATATTTTTTTCCAATAAAAGAGGACATATATGTGGTTTTAAGATACCTGAAGGAAACACACACAGATGTTGTGGCAAACTGGGGTGCGTTTCCCAAAAGCTACTACGTTAGCAACTAAAATAGTGCACATTAGCAACCAACATTGTGTTGATAACATTTTCAGCAATATGTTAGCAACTGTGCTTTTGGGAAACGCACCCCTGGATTGGGCAGAGTCATGTGACATTTTTAAAGGGGAAGTAAATGAACACACACTGGGAAAAGTGTTAAACATTTTTTTAAAAGTACAATAATCGTCATGGCCATGAGTGCATTGATTAGAGGTTCTGAATATCTGTTTCTAATAGTTTTTGATTAATTTCCCAGCCCTACCTCTCTCCATTTGGATCAGTAAAAGTGAAAACCTTTTATATCCATGTATTTATATGTATGAGGCAGGAACTGGACCATTTAGGCAGAAAAGGGAATGGGTGTGATGCAGGACGTCAGATTCCCTGATGACTTATGGGTAGACACCTGGACATGATGGAATGTAATGATGTACAAATACACACAAAATACACCACACACACTATACACACACACACTTCATTAAACAGCTAGAGAGAGAAATGCTGCCTCAGTGGAAAAACGCTGTTCTCTTTGTCTGTCTGTTCCCCTAGAGAGGAATTACTGCTGACAGCGACCTTCTGTCAACCACTGAGTGAGAAAAAGGAGATAGAGAGAGAGAGGAAGGGAGGAAGAGGAAGACGAATAGAGAAGCTTGAAAATCAGAGAGAGGGAAATTCAATAGCTTGGTGGGTGATTTGATGGATGGAAGGATGGAATGGTTTGATGGATAGAAAGAAAGACTGACAGAGAAAGAGAGAGAAAGGGATGCATATAGAGACTGGAGAGTTAGATGGAAGTTGGACGGATGGATAGAAGTTGGACAAATGGACAGATGGATGGAAGTTGGACGGATGGATGGAAGTTGGACGGATGGACGGATGGATGGTTGGAAGTTGGACGGATGGAGAGATGGATGAATGGATGGATGGATGGAATTTGGACAGATGGAGAGATGGATGGATGGAAGTTGGACAGATGGATGGTTGGAAGTTGGACAGATGGAGAGATGGATGGATAGAAGTTGGACGGATGGATGGAATTTGGACGAGTGGATGGATGGAAGTTGAATGGATGGATGGAATTTGGACGAGTGGATGGATGGAAGTTGAATGGATGGATGGAATCTGGACAGATGGAGAGATGGATGGAAGTTGGACGAATGGACAGATGGATGGTTGGAAGTTGGACGGATGGATGGAAGTTGGACGAATGGACAGATGGATGGTTGGAAGGTGGATGGATGGAGAGGTGGATAGATGGAAGTTGGATGGATGGATGGAATTTGGACGAATGGATGGAATTTGGACAGATGGAGAGATGGATGGATGGATGGATGGAATCTGGATGAATGGATGGATGGATGGATGGAAGGAAGTTGGATGGATGGATGGAATTTGGACAGATGGAGAGATGGATGGATGGAAGTTGGACGAATGGACAGATGGATGGTTGGAAGTTGGATGAATGGACATATGGATGGTTGGAAGTTGGTTGGATGGATGGATGGAAATTGGACAGATGGATGAATGGATGGAAGTTAGATGGATGGACAGAATTTGGATAGAGAGAGAGAGAGATGCAAATTCAGACTGTACAGACAGAGAGAGATGCAGTTAGAGACTGGAAAGTTCGATGGATGGACAGACAGACAGAAGGAGTAAAAGAGAGAAAGAGAGAAAGATGCACAGAGAGACAAGAAAGTCAGATTGTGGGGGTAGAGAGAGTATGAGTAAGAGAGAGAGAGAGAGAGGAGAAAGGCTTGTGTCCTTTGTGGAGTTTGGAGGAAGAGGGACATCAACTTGAAGACTTTTCTTCTTTTCTGCTGAATCAACACAGACGGCAGCTACATAATCACAGTAATCAACGTTATCAAGTCCTCATTACCGCCTCACCTCTACAGCTTCGCTTCCACATCTGACCGTGCAGAGAAACACAGCACTAGAGCCGGACAATTCATCAAAAATTAATCAAAACCAACATTCAGGACCTCTAATCAACACATTCTTGCCCATGATGATTATTTCAATAATTATTTTCATTATTTATAAAGCACTTTCCCTTGTCTGCGTTCACGTACCGTCCCGTTAGAAACATACTGGCGTATTTGTTGTTGATTTGAGATCAAATCTAGTGGATAATTCTGAACAACATTTAAGCAGGTACTTGTTGGTGCAGCTGACTGTGGCTCCCCTGTGAGGCACTGCGGCTTTCTCATCGTCAGCGTGTGTTCATGCGATTCTGTGAAGTCTCACATTCAGGAAGAAGTCAGGCTGACGTGTTTATGTAACTGTTCCTTCCCCAGGAACAACATGCATGTCACAGATAAGGCAGCAACACTTGCGGAAAACACACACACACTCACAAACACTCACAAACATACTTGCGTGTTTAACGGAGGCACTGAAATACAGGCCTATCCTCAGCTGAAGGAGGGAACCGAGAATGACGTGTACAAATTATTGAGACAAAAAGACCAAATAATTTTGGTTAATAATGAGACCATATATAGTGCGACGGATGGATGGAAGTTGGTAAAATGGATGGAGGTTGGACAGATGTAAACACTAATTGATAAATGGAACTTGGATGGATTGATGGAGGGAAGTTGGATGAGAACCCGACTGTCCTGTAAAAGCTAGAAAAACTTGGGAAACTTTAGTCCGATTTTTGTAACTTTGTGATTACATTTCTGGTTCCCTTCTTCTAAAATGTTCCAGCGCTCCTACTTGAGTAAAGAAATTTGGTTTTTGAGGTGAAGTACCTTACAAAGACAAGATGTGAACTAGCAAGATGTGAACTAGAAAACTAGTGTGGCAGAATGTGTGTGTGTGTGTGTGCAGGAGAACGGTAGCAGAGACACTGCATACGTGAGCTGTTTTCTAAGAGGCCCTTTCTCTCGTCAGACAGCCAGAGCGGGACTACATTAGCATACACATGGGATAGAACAGGAATGTTCTTGGCTCCGAGAGCTTTGGCAAAAACCAGCCAGCTCCGCTCTGTATTACTCTAGAGGAAAGCAGCCGTGGGTCAATTAATACGTTTGAACAGATTAAGGAAAAGATGACACTGACATATTTAACCGCAGTGTTTGGAAATGGCTAAATAACAGCCGGTGCTGCTTTGTCCGACACCTCTGATCAGGACGACAGTTCACCTGTCAGGAGGCAGCAGCAGAAGCAGCATTCGGCAGCCTGGAGAAAGACACATACGCCAATATTACTGCTGCAGAGCCTCGTACCGCTGTAAAGAGCGTTGACCAAATCATTCTTTTAAACTGTTCTTACTTTCAATACCCAAACAATGCCACAGATTAAAATGACAGTGGTTTTCTAATATTTTATGACAAAAATCTAATTAGCACTAGGACCCTTTCCAACTACAAAACGTGTTCAGCGCTGTAGCCATCAAAATGCTCCGACACATCAAAATGCTTGTGCCAAGATAAGATTACGATAGTTATTTTTACTACAACTGATACTGACGTTTGAAAAACTGACATTGCAATATTTTTCTCTTGAATATGTACATTGCAATATAAATAAATTATTATTTTTAACCAACGGTAACAGGCGGCACGGTGGCGCAGTGGTTAGCGCTGGCGGCTCACAGCGAGAAGGTCTTGGGTTCGAACCCCGGGGACGGGCGTAGGGTCCTTCTGTGTGGAGTTTGCATGCTCCCCCATGTTTGAGTGGGTTTCCTCCGGGCGCTCCAAAGGCATGCCCTATAGGTTAACTGACGACTCTAAATTGACACCGTAAGGTGTGAATGTGTTTGTGACCGTGTAAGTGTGTGTGTGTGCCCTGCGGTGTGTTGGCGCCTGCCCAGAGTTGTTCCCCGCCTTGCGCCCGAAAGTTCCCAGGATAGGCTCCGGTCCCACCGCGACCCCAGTTGGAATTAAGCGGTGCAGATAATCAATGATTGAATGAATGACTTTGGTAACTTTGTGTGCAAACCATCTTTGTCCAAGAACCTTTAATTTGGATTAAATTGTTAAAAACAGACTTTTTGAGTTTTCCTATAAAACAGTAAAAATATTGAAGCATTACGTCTGATCAAACTTCCTTTACTTGACATTGCAATTGCACATCACGCCATGTGACTACTGCACATGACAACACTGGAATGATATATAAATATCATTTAACTTTGATTATCTCCATTTCTGACTTAAATATTATATTAAAGATAAACTACAGTGTATTCTTGTTATCGCCCATGTCATCAGTTTACTCCTCTAGCTGAAATTATGAGATAACAATAGTACTTTGTTACTCAATAAGCTTATGTTTTGCATAGGGATGCATGATATGGGAATTATAGGCCGATACCAATAAATGAGGATGGCAAAGTCGAGCACGAGCACAGGCAGAGTTGCGCACGTAACGACGAGATTTTGCTTGCGAATGTCCACTGAGCGCTCAGGATTTTGGCACAAAACAACGCCGTACATTTTAAGACAGAAGGCGTCGGCTGCATAAAAACTGACGTCAGATTTTGGACATGCCTGGCATAAGCGCTACCTTTTCGGAGTACAATAAATGTGTCATCAAATATCAGCTTGAAATATCAGGCCAATTTAAGCATCGGTCCGATGCCGATAAATTGAACTAAAAAGCAATTATCGGTTGATTCCAATATAATCCAATACGAGTCCGATATCATCATGCATCTCTTGTTTTGCACAAACAGTCATGCAATAAAATTTGTGCTCTTCACAGTCTGTAGATTTTGTCTTTGTCTAAGGGCCTGTTTGCACGTATGCAGATATGTTTTTATACATTAAGGCATTTCGTTAACATGTAAACAGAGTTTTAGCAACATTCAAACGCATATTTTTTAAAAAAGCCTCCAATGTGAAGATTTTTCAAAACGCTTGATTCCGTGGATACGTATAAACGAAAATGTGTTTATAAAAATATTTGAATACGTATAAACAGGCCCTAACAACAAAAAAGAAAGGATTAAATGATGTCAGAAGCTTGGTGAAAACTTAGTTTTAACAACAAATTTCTTCTCAATCATGGGTAGTAAATGAGACCCATCATTCCTGATTATTGTGTTGAGAGGCGGCTCACCCTCGACTTTTTGCCTCCACTGGGACCTGTCCACAGTGCTGAAGTTCTACTAACAACAGGTGCAGAACCAGCATCACCTGCGCTCTCCGTGGTGCTGAAATTCTCCACAGGTAAAATATCTGCAGCCAAAGTGACGAGCAAACACTCGAACCCACTCGCGCTAAAAAGAGACACAGTGTGAGACACACAAGTGACCCACCATTATGGGGTCAATAAGGCAAGCACTACGACAACCACAATTACTTATCGATCTGTTTGGCAGAATGGCTTGTTACCACTGCACATGGGAGGAGAACGAATACAGAAACTAATCTATAATGTTCAGTTACCAGGAGAGTTCATTCGATACGATTTGCTAAAGCCCCAGGAGGTGCTGAAGGGTCCTAGCAGTAGTTTTAATGCTGCTTCTCATGTTCCAGAAGGCAGTAAGATGATGAATTGATGTTCTGGGACAAGCGGGGATTAACACAGGTTCATTTTGTGAATTCAATTTCTGACTTTTGAGAATAAAACCAATAAAAATCCCAAAGTCATATTTTAGGCCATTATCAACACATTTCATGTCTGAAGTAATAAGTATCGTAACAGTTATCGAGTTGGTTCAAGTCCTGGAATTGTAAAGGTACCATCGAGGTGCTCGCGAGCAAGGTACCATCCCAAAGCACCCGGACCAGGTGCTGCCAAAAAAGCCAAAAATAAGTACAAATGCTCAAAAAACTTAAGTATTTCTTCATTTTCCATTAATCCGAAAATATTTTGTCATTCAATAATGTCAGAGTGAAAAATAAACATAGAAAAATACAAGATTTGTTATTAAATCATTTTATTCTATATTCAGATGAATTCCAAATGGATAAAGAAGTGTTTCCACCTGCACTAACGTTATCTTGCTTCATAGCACTAAGCTTAAAAATAAAATGGTTGCTTTTGGTGTGGAAGACTGTGTAGAACCACTTTTTTGCACTCCTCAGGAATCGATAAGAGTATTGATAAGGAATTGGACTGACAGGCAGAATCAACAATGCCAATGATATGGATAAAATCGTATCAATTCTCACCGCTAGTTAATGAACACAGCCGACTCTGGCTTTCCCCAAACATTTCCTTGACTCTCTACAATCAGGTCAAGCAGCTGACAAAGTGAGAGTGGATCTGACCTTCATCTACTAATAACTCAACACCTCTGGAACATATGTTAGAGTTCAGCTTCTGCAATAAACTCGCACAATTTAATCTACTCATCTCTATCTGTCAATGATTCACAGACATTCAGACAATACCTATTCATGGCCTAGTCATCCTCAAGGCTGTATGCTCTGTGCCGTATATTCCCGTTATACACAAATCACGGCTCCTCCGACAAGCCGTCTCTCACACATCGCTACATCACACCCTAAAAGTGGAACATCTGTCAGTCTGGCTACAGCATCCTGGATTGTAAGATCCAAAAATGAAAAGAGTGAATATGATCACAGCCTTTACAATGAAAGAAACTAGTTGAAAATGTCTCAGCTGTCAAAATAAGAGTCCTGCCGCAGAACCTCAAGAGATAGGATAACGTCACATCTGCACTTTGAAGACGTTCCATTCATATTTATTTGAATAGAGGTTTTATAACAAGCAGGTCTGTAGTGACTGTGGCAAGGAATGAGGAACCAAAACTCGGAAAGAGGCTCAGTTTTTAAAAAAAAATTGAACTTTGAATCAAATTAAGAACTTAAAACTGAAGAAATTAAATCTCTGACTTGCAATCCTGAGCTTCATATCTCCTTTAAAGTATTTAGAATATGAAAATCTGTAAAAATCTATTTTATTCATGTCACGACTAGGTCTTTGTTAAATTCCTACTTCACTCCTTCCTTAGAGCAAGTAGCGAAACCTAAAACCCCAAGCCAATCACTCTCACAGCAACCTTTCCGAACTCTCACACAACGTGTCCAGTGAAAACCCAGCATTCTCATTAAACTAAGGGGCTGACCCTAAAGCAACCTGTCACACAAACACACACACACCAAGGAGCAGCAAGACAGAAACTCTGGTCAATCTCATTATAATCCAGATGACACTGCTGTGTCCTTGTTCTCATCTGTAATACCAAAGGACAGGTGGCAGCTATAGGAATGAATGATTACACGCACACACACGGTAATACTATCTATCGCCAGAGTAACACTGATTCGCAATCCCATTACATGGGCAGTCATGGTAACGGATTGCCTCTGCGTGTTATGGAGCATGTACATCACAGCAGAGGAGGGAGACAACAGCTTTTGGGTATAACCTTACAAAGAATGTGCAACAGAATTGAGGTGAGTGGTTCCCAAAACGACGGGCGCAAGGAGGTTTTGCTGGGGGTGCGTGACAATGCAAATGTATGACAGCGAAAATGAAGTAAGAGTCTTATAGCTGCACCCCCATTTGATCAAACTGATCGATTCCTCATGGAGCTGGTAAAGCTACTAAAATATATTGCAGAAAGGCCATTTTGAATAGCGGTTTGAACCTTCAGTGGTCTAACGATTCGATTAATTTCAATGATCATGTCAATGATTTAATTCGATGCAATATCACAAAGCATCCCATCAACTTTTCTACATTACTTCACATGGCATCCAGATTTGGCATTGATTATAGCCATACAGTAGTTACTACTGGGATGTTCTTTTTAACTAAAATTTTTGTCTCTGTGGCCAGAAAACCAGCAAGCAATGTCATTACGATTGATTACGCTTACGATCATGGTCTTCCACTGCATCGATGCAGAATCGTTCACATGGTGATGCATTGATTGTTGAACTATTATCACAGTTTGGGCCAAACTTCCACTGATACATCCAGCGCCAATGCTTATGTGACTTATTAAAGAGAAAACATAGCCTTTTCAGAGCATCTAGGTAGTTTGGAGATCACGCTCACATGATATGTCATTATAAAGCCAAGCAGAGGTGACTGAAAGGCCCAAATAAGATAATGAAATGGGGGAGTTGGGCTGGGGGGCCCAGAAAAAGTTTGGGAACCACTGTTTTAGATCTAACTCGTCTGCTCTAATATCAGCTGCCTCCTCCATTGTGAGATCTCTGTAACACATATGGCTGACCTCTTGAATAACTCCCCGTACCGTGAAAAATCTACCATGAAGGAGCAGTGGACAGCTGACGTGAGAGGGAGCAGGGCTTAGTCCATTGGTATCTTGCTCATACATAACTTTTACTAGTCTGGTATTAGAACTAGCAACCCTCTGATCATGGGAGTAACTCCTTAAACTTTGTGTTGGTGATCATAAGATTGGGGGAAAACCTCTGCCCCACACCACCAGCATCACTCTGTAGTCCAACCCTGGCCCTCTGCAGAGCCGCAACCTTCTGCCACAACATCATAACATGAGGCAAAACATCTGGTGGGATCCTCAGAGAAAACAGTCCATTAGCTGTGGAAGAGTTAACGTAATAGAACATTACCATGACACCAAATTCTAAGCTAATGTGAAGAGCTTGACCAGCTCAAGTCTGTGGGCAACATGCAGTGTCCACTCACTTAATCTTTATATCTCTGGTATTAGTGCTTTAAAGGCAGGTAAAAATGTGCCTATGGTAAGAAACAAGAGGAAAATCCTCATTAATATCTACAAATGATATTTTATAAATAAAATAGTGTGTTTTTACTAGATGACTTAAATGACTATAACATTTGGGGTGTTTGTAGGAGAATGCATATGAATAGAAAATTAAAAAATACTTTCTGAAGATCCTCTAACGAACCCTTAAATCAGAGTAAATTTTCTTACATACTAGTAAAGGAAAACAAGAATTAGATGAGTCTTCCTTTAGTAGAAAAAGTAGAAGTTGTTTGATTTCATTTTTATTACTTGATTTCCTAGTGGAGACTTCTACTGCGCATGTACGGTCATTGTGATAATCTTGGATGCACAATTATGCCATCAAATTTCAATAGCTAGTGGCATCATTCAGCACCGATACCTACAAACCCAAACCCGTTTAACCCACAATCTTGTGCACTTAAAGGCCAAATCTGAAAAATTGCTATGTCTGGAACAAACCACACTTAGTTATTAGGTCTGTATAGACATTTCTGTCCCTATCTTCTATTCTAAGTGTGATCCCTCATGCTTGTCCTACAGGGCCCTCTAGGGCACCAGTGCACTGCAGCACCTGAGGGCCCATCTGAGGCTATAATGCACATTGTGATGCAGCCAATTCGGCCCCCAACCCCCACCTCTCCAACCCCCACCATCGCCGCCATACCGCATACAGCCAACTACACTGAACGTCTAGCTTCCAGCTCCTAACACATCATAGCCGCAAAGCCTCGAGGTCAGAAACCTTCTTGCCAAATATCGCAGGTTCTATTTGATCATCAGGGGGCCGGCCCCCTACTGTCATGAGTCAAACAGACAAACATTACGCATCAAAGTCAATGTAAGACGCTCGGACAGACACAAAACAGAAAAAAATAGCAGGATACAGCCGAGTGACGTTGTTTAGGAAATTCCTGACGATTGACCCTTCCATGTCTTTTTATCCAGCTGTAAATGGCATTTTGAAAACCACCAAAATTTGAAGCTGTTTTTGTGACGCTGTGGAAGCCAAGCATATATACAAATATAGACACACACCAAACACATATATTAACACATACATGCACACACATACTGCTCTCCATAAAAGAGGGCAAATACACACACGTCAAACACATTCACACATGATAAATGCCATACATGTCAATGTATGTGCCCCGCCATACAACACACAAACACACACACACCTTTCCATACAGAGGGACACATACATATGTATGACATGTGTGTGTCTATCATCACCTCGATCATAAATGTCAAATGTAAATGTATATGTTTCTTTACACAAATATAACTGGACAAAGATTTGGGTATTTTCATTTGAAAATATCTTTATTTAGTGGATTTTTGGGGCTTTATTTGATCCCACCAATATGGATTTACTGTTCAGCTTTTATTAAAAGGGACATGCATCATCTATTAAACCCCGCGGATATCATGAATAAGGGTTTTAACAACTACACGTCAGTGCAGAAGGTGTCCAAACGTCGTCGAGTGTAATGCGCATAAAAACACAAACGTGTCGCAACTCACCTGAGTCAAAATGTGAGCTGAAGGCGAAAGTGGGAGCGAGAAACGAGGAGGACATGAGCAGGACGGAGAGCGCCGATGTCATCCTTCCTTCCTTCCTTTTCTAATAAGGCTTCAGCAAATAACAATAACGAGTTACAAATAAAAACCAACTGAGCCGCGTTAAAGGAAGCGGAGCAGCATCAGTAGCGGCAGCACTTTGGCGCAAAGCTGCATTTTACTCCTCGACGTTTCCTCACCGCGGCTGCGGCGGAGTAAAAGCGCAGATGCGGGGCAACATTGGCGCTCGCCTTCGACTGGGAATCCGCACTCATTCGCTTGACTGACAGACGCAAAGGGGGAAAAACAGATTCCCGCAGGGTTTTTTTTTTTTGCGCCGCTTTGCTGGCACTGGAGCCTTATCGACGTGATGCTCTTCCTCAATTGCTTTTCCCACCTCCTCGTCCCTGCACCAAACACTCTGGCAGTGGTCCAGTCGCCCCCTTGCTGCCCGAATCGAATTTCCCACAACAAACTTTCATTATATTTAGCAACATTTTCTGTACATTATGTTTTGGGAAGGTTTAACAGACGCGGTTCGACACATTGGTTTCGTTCCCAATCAATTAAAAACGCCTGTTTAAAAAGACTAATAAATTAGAAAAGCCATTTCTTCGTGTTGTGGAGAGCGCCATCTCGCGGCCGAAATATGAACTGACACGTTGACGGTAAAACGGTTCAGTGAAAGTGAGTTATTATTTGTGAACACACCACAGCACACAGTGCACCACAAAACAATGTGACCTCTGCATTTGACCCATCAGCTAACACAGGCATTAGTCTTGCTATTTTGATAGAAAAGAATTTAAACCAGGGATAATTGGTAGTGTAACTACTGATCTGAAGGCACCACTGAGGCACTCATGAGCAAGGTACCGTCACCAAGCACTGCTCCCCGGGTGCTGCTCATGTCAGCTGCCCACTGCTCCTTCACAGATGGATCAAATGTAAAGGTCTGGGGCAGTTGGTAGCGTAATGGTTAGGGCGTTCTCACTGTGATTGGAATGCGTGGAAAGCAGTGCTTGGGTACGGTACCTTGCTCATGAGTACCTCAGTGGTGCCTTTGCTGGTCTGAGATTTAAACCGGCAAACTACCACCCTAACCGTTACACTACCAACTAGCCCAGACCTCTGCATTTGACCCATCGGTCATGCAGCATTGGGCGACTAACATGGGCAGTGCCCATGGGGCCGGTACCTTGCACATGAGTACATCAGTGGTACCTATACCAGTGCCTTCCAATCACAATGAAAACGCCCTAACCTTTACGGTACCAACTGCCCCAGACCTTTGTATTTGACCCATCTGTGAAGGAGCAGTGGGCAGCTGACATGAGCAGCACCCGAGGAGGAGTGCTTGGCGACGGTACCTTGCTCATGAGTGCCTCAGTGGTGCCTTCCAATCAATCGTTACACTACCAACTATCCCTGGTTTAAATTCTTTTCTATCAAAATAGCAAGATTAATGATGTTTCCATCATTATTAAAAAATAATGATCGAAACATTACAATACTACACAAAACAATCATTATATAGACGTTTAGGATATATTTTATAGTGATCTTATAACATGCAGTCTAATAAAAATTATTCTATTTTCAAATTTATTTTACTGAGAATTTTTTCCATATACTATTATGGGTTTGATTTAACTTTTTCTTAATATCTCTTACATTTAATCTATTAACATTCAAAATACTTGCATGTCCTTAGAATGTGAACCAGGCTACATTTAATGCTGTGCTTGCATAAGTACTGTATATGTGAAAAATAAAGAATTTTGAATGTGTTAATGCACCAAATTTTGAGAGAGAGAGAGAGAGAGAGAGAGAGAAATATTTTATAGCATTTATGATTGAGGACATGAAGCCCAATGATTTTTGTGATTTACTAGAACATTTTATTGGAGGGGCATAAGGAAGACTTTTAACAAGTTTAGCATTTAATTAGAAAAACTCAAACGGTCAAAGGATTTGATTTAGTAATCATGGGATGCATGCTATACTATGCCTTTTATTTTTTTGCCAAAGGAAGGGGGCTGCAGTGAGACATTGTACACCGCTTGTTTACAATTTTCATATTCAATTGCCGCAGATCATATGCACATGCAATGCAAAAAGAAATTCCGGAACCAAAACTGTAGTTTACTTATGCATGTAACTATCTCTTTTTCCTACCTCTAGTTTACATGGTTTAAAAAAAAACTGTATAGCCAATGTATACATATTTTGCTATTCCATGTGATAAATAATTGAAACACAAACACAAAGTAAAGACATTTAAACATGCCTCACTTTAAACGTTTGTGGGCATTTTTGTATAAATCTGGTGTTTTGCCAAATGAAATTAAAATTCAGTGTAAAACTTGAGGTTGGCATTCAAATCTGATTCAAATGATGCAAAACAATTAAAATTTGCCAAACAAGCTGAATTACTGTTTGCAAAACAAATAAATCTGTTGAGTTGAGCAGTAAGCTATATCCATTTAAGTGTGTGTTACCTTTGGGGGGGGGGCATATTTCCCCAAATCAGCAGGAATAAACTAAAATACATGTGCCCAGCCTAAGAGCAATGTAGAGAGGATAAACCTGGCAGTTAAAAGATACAAGAAATAGAAAAATGGGTTCTACCTTCATGCTGTTAGATGTCGTCATGGCTGATCACTTCTTCCTGGAAGACTTGCTCCATTTAGTAGTTGAGAGAACGGCCTTCTCCATTGACTCAAACATGAAGAACTCCAAGTTATCCTTTATTAATGTGCTGAAGTAGGATCTTAATCTTAAAAACTAGGGGCTGGTTTCTTAAACAAAGGTTAGGCCTTGTCTTGGTCTAAATTGCAGTTCCAGTGGAGATTCACCCTTAAAACTCACTGCTGGTTTGGGCATAGGCTTTATGATTGTCTGAGAATCTGGTCCAGTGTGTTTTAAAAGAACTGCTAAAGACATCCAGAAACAAGTGGTCAGCAGGAGCATCTCAAAAACTCTCTTTGTAATTTCTTTTTTGGTCATGTGATGTGCTTCACGTACCTCAGTCTTAATTATTTTTCAATGATAGACTAAACTAACCAGCTTGCTTTGTGATAAACAATGTTGACAGTGTCAACTCAACAAAGCATGTCTCCAAAATGTATTTCCCGTGAGCGCAGACTGGGGAAAATGCTGTAAGAACTGTTGCATTTCCAAAAGAAAGCCATTATCTTCCCCATGTTCATTTTCTGTGTTTTTGCAAGATGAATATGACGCCACTCAACTAACATAGACCGAAAATAGACAACCAATTTAGCTCCAACAGGACATGGCTCTTATTTATTTTATCCAATTGCAGTCATGCATTCATGCTCCAAGCTCTGCACAGCCGTGAATTGCATGCTTGTGATTGGTTGACACATGCAGATAGAACTGGCAAATCACCCTCCACAGCGAGCCCAAAAACATGAGCGTTTTAATATATAACATTTTTGCTTATTAGGTGTAACGATTAGATGCGAGTCGAGTTAACTCTGGGATTAACAAAAAAAGTTTTAATTAGGTTACAACAGAAAATAAAACTCAACAAAGAATGTGATTATTATATTTCTCACCTCACGTTAAACATATAGATGGAATACCTTGCAAAACCCCAAAACTGATTAAAAACGCGATGACCAATGCAGCTCTCGACTTCATTCCTCTGTCCGTGCAAAAGGAATTTGAATTTGCAAAAAGTTAATTTTGCAATGGCAAACAAAACATAATTGCTGTACCATGTGGGTATAAATGGACATTTTTTAGGTTTACTGTGTAAGCTGCAATGTATAGTTAATATGAAAATATATCGCTGTCTGTGATCATTGTCCTTTCACTCGGTATTGTAGCTATATATTCATTAAATAAAATAAACAGTTGCATCCAACTGTAACTCTAAATGCAACAGTTATAGAATTTTGAAAATCGATTCACATTTGCAAAAGTTATACGCAAAAACAGAGGTCTCTTTTGAAGCATTAAAAAAAAAAAAAAACACGTAAAAAATTAAAGATACAATTTTATTTTAAATAGGTTGCGTAGCCCAACAATCTAAATGTTGGCTAACAAGACTGATAATGATGATGGTTCCCTGAAATTCTTGGTGATGATGGTGCTGAATTGTTTGCTAAACTGAATATAAGAGTTGTATCACTAGGTGGCAGTGAAGGAGTTTAGTTAAAGTTGCACTGATGTGGAAATGTCCCCTCTCTCACTCAGGATACACCTGCTGTCCATGACTTGGTAAATTTAGCTTTATTTAAATTAAGAGGTTTCTCTGAGTCAGTGCCTATGGAACAACCTTGTTCTCTCAAAACCTTAAAGAAAATAATCTGAAGTGCTAAATGAATGCTGTGTATAATTTTATTTTATTTCATTAACATATTAATAAAATACAGGTATTTCCTCTGACACTGTGGAAATCATCTCACATAAAAGTGAGCAAATAGATTAAACTAACAAAACGTATCATTAAAGTAATAAGTAATAAATAATAATTTAAAATAAGAAATAACAAATAAAATAAAATATTACTCTAACACTAAAATATATACAATCCTGCATAAACATGACACTGCATAAAAACTGTGCCCTTTCTATATTTAACAAGAGAACAGTTTACTTAAAAGATAAAATGTAAAAATAATCTTTTTCACTCAAATTTATATGACTACAAACATGTAACTCAGGATCTTACTGGATTATTACCTCTTATATCTCCAAATAACATCATTTCTTGTTGCCATGTGAGGACATTTTTGTATATTTGTTGTAGTTTACGAGTAAGACTTATTTTATGTAAAATGTGTAAGTGAAAAACTAACGAAGTGAAAAATATTGTTTTTGGCTCTGTTTAGGGTCAAGTGTAGTATTGCTTATGTCTAGTAAATATGACTGTGTGTGTTAAAGTGCGTGTTGACGTGACATGTGTCTCCTCTCTGGTCCTCCTCCTGTCTTTCTTATAGCACATCCCTGCAGTCTCTCCTTTATCTTCTCCTCCAGCTGCTCACCTCTTCACTCTTTCTTCACGTCTCACACTGACCAGATGCTGCCAGCACTCTGCACTCTCTTCACTGCTCTCTCATGTAAGATTCCACAACACTGCATTTACCTCCATCTGATGTCAGCGTCAACAAATGTAACATGGCTGCTGCTTTTATTGCAGGTGTCAGTGGTGTAACTGCAGTGACACAGAAGCCTCCTGTTCTCACACCGACTAAAGGACAGACGGCCACTATGGACTGCAATCTGGGTTCCAGTACTAATGTTGCACGCTGGTACAAGCAGCTTCCAGGAGGAGTTCCTCAGTTTGTGTTGAGAAATCAGATAAGCTGGGACTCTCCTAGCTATGGATCTGGCTTTTCTTCTCCAAAGTTCACATCAAAATGCTCATCTGGTTCAGATTGTAATTTAATCATTAATGATGTGGAGGTGGGAGACTCTGCAGTGTATTACTGTAAGACTTGGGATGACTCTGTTAATGGGTTGGTCTCACAGTGATACACACCATGACAAAAACCTACTCACTGCTCACATTCACTTCTGCTTTCAGACAACACAAGAAACACAAAACCTCTCCCTGAACTCATGTGGCTCAGCTGTACTCTGTGAAATCCCTTTTTAGAGTCATCGGCATCGGCCCATTGCTTAGATTTACCTGATATTTCCAGTCGATATTTAATGACCCATTTACTATACGCAGGAAAGATAGTGAAAGATTTGATATAATTGTAATATAAAATAAT
>JAVGVS010000833.1:0-82485 GCA_032718565.1 Distichodus sexfasciatus
ATATATATATATAGTAGCTTTACCAGTCCAGTAATAAATTACTGTACAAACTACCTCACTTTCCTAACAAAGTATGATGCAACACTTCAAAATGTTGAAGAAGTAATAGCTTGCATATTATATAGCAATGTTTCATTTTATACTGTGTTTTATTAGTATGTCAAAACTGGCAAACACATTATAACGTGAAAAATACCAGTAATTGTGCCACTTGGAAATTGCTAAGTTTTACGTTTGCACCGACGGCGTTCCATAGCTCCGCTCCACCTTAAGCGCACCATCGCAACTAACGCAGGCGTAGAAGCGCGGCTTCCGCTTCACGCCCCAGCCGCGCAGCGGAACGGAGCCGGAGCGGAGAAAGAAGCGGTGAAAAGGCACAAAAAAACAAGACGAAACGAGACGGCGACAACATGTCCGAGCCCCGATACCGAGAATGGATCCTGGAGACCATCGACTCCCTGCGCTCGCGGAAAGCCCGACCGGACTTGGAGCGGATCTGCCGGATGGTGCGGCGGAGGCACGGCTCGGACCCGGACCGGACCCGCGCAGAACTGGACAAACTCATCCAGGAGCAGACCGTGCTCAAAGTTAGCTACAAGGGGTCCATCTCGTACCGAAATGCCGCCAAAGTGCAAAGGAAATGCCGTAAGAAGGCAGCAGCAACGGAACACGCTAGTTTCGATAATAACCCCAACAACGACAATAATATTAACAGCGACGGTGCACCGGCGGACCTAGACTGCGTGGAGGGTGAGGCGAGCACCGAACCCGAGCCCGAACCTGAACCCGAACTCGAACCTGAACCTGCCCTCGTATCCCTTCCAGTTTGCCTTCCCAACATCCCAAACCAGGAGAAAGAGGAAACGGTTTTGTCTTTACCGGCGAACGGAAACGGTATTGCGAGTAGTTGCGGCGCAACGGGGAGTTGCACAAGCGCGACGACAGACGGAGGCACGAGCACCGTTTCACCCGGTCACGGGGCGGGTGTCGGTGTCAGTACCGGTGAAGGTGTTACAAATAATAATGATGATAATGAAAAAGAGCGGAAAACTTGCTCGAGCGCTGGTTCCTCCGCAACAACATCCACCGTCTCCGCAGTTACCGTTGTTACCGGCCCGGTTCCGCGGAACAAACCTCCACTGGCACCGTCCAAAACTAAACTCAAAACTAAAGCATTGGGGAGAAACGGCGGCTGTGTCAGTGGAGAAACAAGCCCGGATTTGGGAGACCGGCTGGTCGCGGCAGTCCGGAGTCTGTCTGAACGGAACCGGGGCTCGGCGGGAAGCCACTCGCAGCCGCCTGGTCTGAAGGAGATTCTGGGTTACCTCAGCACACAGGCCGGACTACCGGAGGAGAAACTGACCCGCAACCGGGTGAAAGTGGTGCTGGAGCGCGAAATCGAGCGCGGCCGCCTGCGCAGGAGCCGCCTCGGGCACATCACCGTCCCCAGCGCCGGGAGGGGGGCAATAACGGCGGCGGCGGGGGTCAAACCGTCCGCGCGTCTCTCCGCCGCCAAACGCGCGCCTGCACCGCCGCCGCCGCCGCCGCCGCAGCAGCAGCAGCAGCTGGACGGACACCTGGCGGAAAAGGTAACTTAATATTTCCGACACGTCCCGAGCAGCGTTACAGCGCGTCGGGGTAATAAATAAATAATAACGGGGGTGTGAAGACGAACAAGAGAAAGAAAGCCGCGGGGTGCGGGGACGAGAGGTGGGGGAGCACCGGACATAGCGGCCGCCCGGTTTCCGCTTTTAAAATTGTTTTTTTCAATCAACATAGTACAAAGTGAGCAATCACATCGAAAAAAAAGTGATTTAGTAAAGTAGGTTTAGCTGTGTATTTGTATTTGCGTTTGCGAACGTGACGGACGACTGCATAATACGGTTCGCGAGCCGTGTGTGTGTTTCTGTATGTGTTTGAGTGTGTTTCTGTGTTGGGGCGCCTGTGCTGGGAGTGTGCACTGCATTCGGTTCTCGAGCCAATGTGTGTGTGTCGGGGTGCGTGTCTACGTGCGTGCGTGTGTGAACATGACGGACGGCTGCATTCGGTCCTCGAGCGATGTATGTGTGTGTTGGGGCTTGGTGTGTGTGTGTGTGTGCGTGTGTTTAAACAGCGACGTCTCTACCCTCTGTTCCGTTCGACACGCAACTGCGCCGCTTTTACTTTGGCACACGAAAGAATCACAAAACGTGCGGGATTTCGAGCTCGTCTGTTCGTGCGTGCGGTCGTCTCGCGCGCCGTGTGTCGTTCGCTCAATGCACGCACACACGCGCCCCGGGACTAGAGCGGACCGATGTTGAAGGCCTGTTCGGTTGCCGTGATTTTTTTGGAGGATCTTTTATTGTTTCGACCGTGTTGAAAGTTGTACTGGATATTTTTCGCTAGGCGGTGCCGGTGAAGTTAGACGCGCTCAGAGAGAGAGAGAGAGAGAGAGAGAGAGAGAGACGGAAGAGGAAGGAGGGAGCGAGCTCGAGACATGCGCCTGTTTTCGGTGTGGGAGGAGGAGCGGAGAGACAGAGAGCAGTTTACCGGACCATACTTCGGTCGTGCGAGGCGAGGAGGAAAAGAAAAAAAAGGAGGGGGGAGAGAAAGAGAAAAAAAAAAAATCAGTTGCGATGGGAGAAATTCAGTGTGGCTGGGACAGAGAGAGAGAGAATGAGGGGGAGGAGAAAATGAGAGGGGGGTGAGAAACAGAGAGACAGACGGGGAAGACAGAGAGAAACTGAGAGTAAGAGAGAAAGGGAGACAAGTTGAAAGCGAAAAAAGGGGGCTGAGAGAAAGAAATAGGGGAACAGAGAAAGGGAAAGACAGAGAGAGAAAGAGGTGAGGACGACAGAGAGAGAGGAGGTGGACTGAGAGTGACAAAGACAGACTGGAGAGGAGAAAGAGAGGGAGACAAGACGTAGAGAGCAAGAAAATGGAAGAGGGTCAGGGAGACTGAGGGAGAAGATGACTGGGAAAAAGAGAGACAAACAGACAAACCAGTGGTAGGGATAGAGAAAGGGAGAGACAGAAAGAGAGATAGAATGAGGAGAGAGAGAGAGAGAATGAGACAGGAGAGGAGAGAGAGAGCTCTGTGCGGTTCGTGCTCCGTCCGTGAGACGCGCCTAAAAGTCCCCTTTAGTGAGAGATTTTCTCACCATTTTTGCGCGGGAATCCGTTTTTTGGAGAAACGTTTTCGGAACCCGTTAAGTCGCATCATCGAGGAAAGTGTCAGTTCTGCGTTTCTTCCGTTTTTATTTCTCTATTCTTAGGAACGCGACAGCTCGCGAGACCACGCACGTTTTGTCGTCGCTCGCGCATGAACGGCGAACTCGCGCCTAAACACCGGAGAGGAGCTCGAGGAGAACCGATCACATCTGATTTATTACGTCTTTTAATTTCGTGCAGCGTCACTCACGTTCAGCATCCAGCGCGCGCGCACACACGCACACACACACACACGCACTCACACACGCACACACACACACGCACACACACACACACTCACGCACACACACACTCACGCACACACACACGCACACACACACACTCACACACACGCACACACACACACACTCACGCACACGCACACACACACTCACGCACACACACACACACGCACTCACACACACACACGCACACACACACACGCACACACACACTCACACACACGCACACACACACACACACACACACACACGTGTTACAGTTTATAAATAAACAATATAATAAAAATTACATTTCGCAATGAACTATACATTCCAAACTATCACAAATATGAGAAAATATGTATTCATATACAGTACATAAAATATATATCAAAACTATAAAATAATAAATACCTACAAAACTATTTACAAAACTACAAAATGTCTCACCATGATAAGAGAATCACTAACATCCAACAAACACGCAATATATTACAGTATGTAAATATACAAAATGAAAATATAGACTTCACTAATTCTGTATGAAAAAATATGATACAATACAAAAGACCACAATATAAAAACATTAAAACACAAGCATTTACAAGACTTAAATAATTCTTCATCAGTCATTATCAATATTAATTAGAGGTCATGTTGTCCAGCTGTAGGTTGATGTCAGCTTGAAGACATTTGGTTCAGTTTACAAGCACTTCATTTAAATCAGGACAATTTAATTCTGCTAAATATGTTTAAATGATGTAAAAATAGGTTAATGAGCTTCAGAAGTCAGGACTGCAAAACACTTTCCTTAAATGAGCTTAATATACATTAAATAGGCTTTGCCTGTGACTGAAAACAGTATTAGTTGGCGTAACTTTATTCATTTTTTAAATGAACGTGATTCATACTTTGCAGAATTCAGCAAGCTGTTCAGTGTTAATGGACCATCACCAGTGTAAGGCTGGTTTGGGATTCCTGGTTGATTATGTAACTGCAGTGCTGTATGATGAATAGATTTTCTTTTTTACACTGAGAATTTGGTAGTCCACTTATAAAACATGATTCTCAATCTAGAGGCAGTTGAGTAACGGTTAGGTACCACCACCACCACCCCAAATACAACTAAGTTGATCAGAACCTTAATATATTTTGTTTTTCCTTATGAGTTTGCTTGAAGTACTAGTTATGAAACTATATTAATGAATTCCTTTAGAGCAGCCTGGTGTGTGAGTTTATGAACATTGAAGACTTGACGCAAAATCAGTACGTGCATAACGTTCCAATAGAATCCTGCACTGTTACCAACTGCTAAATTAACATTTATTTACCTAGTGTTTTACTGAATTTTCTATATTCAAGTGTACAAAAAATTGAAGTATTGAGATATTGTAGAAAGACATTTGCATTAAACAAAACAACAAAAATATACTGTAGGTAAAACATACTGTATTATGTAATTACAATATTGTACCGTAAGTTTGCTGTAAAAATATGGGAAATAAAAGGTAAATTTTCAGTATTTCTGTAAATGTCAAATACATCTACAGTGACATGTTGTATTTTGTCACTATGGTACTATGTTGTAAAAATTAAATACTGTAAACTTGCTGTAAATTTACAACTAATATTTTTACAGTGTGTGAGAATTCTTTTAAAAAAGTTTTGAAAGCAAATACTCTGCCCGTTAACACAGAAAGAAGCAAAAGAGGAAGAAGCGATGGAGACAGTGATCAAGGAGGAGGAGAAGATGCAGGAAGAGCCTCAACCTTCCACCCAAAGTGAACCACATGCACCACAAACAGGAGATCAGCTCGAGACAGGTGTCAAAGGTCAAGCACCAAGTCTAAGTTGCCAGGGTGGTGAGATGAAGCCAGACAGCGTCTCACAACGACTGCAGACGGCAGACGAGCAACTCCAGTCTTCATCAGTGTCTTCGTCATCCTCGTCCTCATCGTCATCACCATCTAAACAGAGTTCCAATCATCAGGAAGCAGAGCCCTGTAGCAGTGAAGGTATGTGAGATTTTCATACGTCACTCAAACACTAGGGATGTAAATCAAGTTTTGTCACGATATGACTGTTCCCTTGAGTGGCCACCGGGTGCTGCTAATGTTCGGTTTGTGTCTTTTCTGTTTAATCTAGCCCCATTATCTGTAGCATGTGTCAGTTCAGTTCCTTATTGATTTCAATTTGCCAATTAGTTCAACCAGTTTAGTTATTCATTCGCTGTTTTGGTTATCTAGTTAGTGTTTACTTTTAGTTTTGCCCTCTCGTTTGTTTTAGTGTATATTAGATTGCCTTTTCCCCCTGCATTCCTTCTTAGCTGTCGGCCCACCATTATGTCTACCCCACATTGGTGTGCTGCCTGTCTGCCCATTCAAGGACAAGAGTTTTCAGTCTTTTTCTATTTATTTTGATGTTCAATAAATGGATGCTTTGCGCTGGTGCCTCTGTTTCCTCTTTGCTGCAAATGAACAAAGTTACAGTGTTTAAACGTCTTAACTTTTTATATAACAAAGAAAATATTGGCAAATTTGGCCCAATCTTCTCTTTTAATAAAAATACACCTCCTGTTCAATATAAAGTGATGTTTTAATATTTATGACTTTTCATTTTGGATTGATACTATAGGCTTGTTGATCATTGAGTTGATGTAGACTGATGTATCGATACAACCCTATTGAACACTTCAGAATACTTGTGAGGAACAGTAAAGTATTGGTTAATTAGTGTCAATTCATACATTTGTTCACTCTGCATGCAGGATTTTTTTGAGTTTGTACTGCATTTATGTGTGTGCGTCTAGTGTAGCTAATTCATATATTTATTTTCTAGATGGAGTAACAGCACAGGTGACATCTGCTAACACTAGCAGTATAGAAGAGGAGAAGAATGCAAGCACACCTGACCAGATACACACACAGGTAACACTGGCATATTGTTTGATCTTATTTTAATAAATGAAGGCCTGATTACATTGATTACAGGTTCTGAATGTCCCAACTTGTAATTCTACTCCATAGCCGCATGTTGAACTGTAGTGTACACATCTCTGACTCTCTGTAGGATCCAGTGCTTGTGTCAGAAAGTCTGAAGCTCCCGTCATCCATTCCTCTGAAGAGTTGTAAGTGCAAATTCACAACTCTGCTTACAAATTTAAACCTTGGCAGGGATAGAGTCTCTGTCCAAAGCTTGTTTATAATACTTGTGTGTGTGTGTATGTGTGTGTGTGTCAGATTCAGTCTGTAAGACCGAGGTGGGCGTGTCCTCGTGTCTTCTGACTCCTTCTGCCTCTCCAGGAGCAGCTGAGGAACGAGTAATGAATGGAGGAATGTAAGTGTAATGATCAACACAATACAGAGAGAGAGAGAGCTTTTGTGAAACTGAAGAATTTTCAAATGAAAATCAAGTATGAACAAATATCAGTTTCACATGAACATACGAGTGAGGAACTGTAGTGAATGTCCTCACCTGTAGCTGTCCGACCGCATTGGAGTGGTATCTGAACCTGAACAAGCTTTTTGGCATACCACAATAGACCCAATGATGTAAACCACATGCTCATGTAATTAAATGCATCATTATATTAAATAGTTGGTAACCCGTTATTATGTTATTATTAATTTCAAGAAATGAAATTTTGCTGAACTGAGCCTTGTTGTTGAGATGTTCAGTACTACACATGAACACAGTAATAGTTTGTGTTATTTACACATTCAAGACAGAATTGATGCTTTTTTAGTTATTTTCTCCTTCAGGTGTTGAAAACAAACATTAGCCAAATGTCACAGTATATAAGAAAGACGAGTGTCAAATAATTCAGTCATTTATTCTGATGGGTGTGTGTGTGTGTGTGTGTAGCTTTGTGAAGTCGGAGTCCAGCATGATAAACCCCATGGACTGGACGGTAGCAGATGTAGCCAGTTATTTTACAGCAGCAGGCTTTCCAGAGCAGGCCCTGGCCTTCAGGACACAGGTACATAATTACAACTACACTACCCATAACTACAGCTACACTTGTTTATATATTTATTGAAGTACTACATAACTTTTACTGTAACTTGTGTTGTGTAACAGGAAATAGACGGGAAGTCGCTCCTCCTCATGCAGCGTAATGATGTGCTGACAGGTCTGTCAATCAGACTCGGCCCCGCCCTCAAGATTTACGAACGACATGTCAAGGTTCTGCAGAGGACACACTTCCAGGATGATGAAGCTTTCTGCTGAGACACACACACACACATACGGACACATACACATCTTCCCCAGCTCGATATTGTACCCATTTCAGACCTTTAGAACATTCCATGAAATTCTCTCCCAAAGCCACCCTCATCGCTCACACACACAATTTCCCTCGCAACTATGAGGATTAAGAAAGCCATATTGCACAAGAGAGAGAAAAGAATTCCGGAAAGAGACTGAAACTGATCATATCTTTCTCTCCTTTCATCTGGAGCACAAATATATGTCTAGTTTATTCCAATTTTTAAGTGAACCTCCCACTTTTCACTTTTTTGGGATTTGCTAAATCAGCTGACCATGTAGATGTGAGTCAGCCAGCAGAGGGCAATACAGCAATTGGATGAACATATTTCTCTTCTTCTCCATGACTGGATAGATAAGTGTGGAGTATCCTGAAAATTAACTTAGTGCCAGTTTCTCCTCGTACTTCCTGGCAACTTTCGGATTCGCTGTGCAGAAATCAAAAGTTGGATCTAAACTTTAGCACAATCTATCTGCAGCTAACACTGAATGAGAGGAGACAGGAACTTCTAGCATGTCGTACTCTTGACTTTTGCCTTCATCATTTCTAGCCACATTGACATATCTGGCTGGTCTGCCTCTTTAACACACTCATGCTGTTGGAAAAATTCAAATGCTCGTATCGAATTTTCTGGCCAGGATTTTTACTTCCCGAGTATGGATTTTATTCCATTTGTGCCAGACTGCAATCTCTCTGGTTCTTTCTCCAGATTGACTCAAACTGCATTAAAGTGGTAAAAAAGGAACCTTCTGTCTTTTTCTTAGACTTTTCTTAATCCACTTTAATGATGGCTGACTGTGCCACGTTTTGGGAGCGTCGCTAACGCACAAGAAATGAAAATTGGAATGCTCTTGTTTATTGCACAGAATTCTAGAACGATTTTTCCCATGCGAGGAGCGAGCAAGAAGTTGTTGGAGGATTTTAACGGCTGCCACTTCAATCCTGACGGGCAGTTGTGTCTTCCCTTGGACATGCAGAGCCTTAAAATACGCAGCAAAAATTTAAGAAAAGAACATCAATCCTAGGACTTTTCAGAGCTCTACAAAAAGTTCTAGACACTGGTTGCTGTGAACTTTAGACATCAACGTAACACCAAGAACCTTTCAGAACTTTGTAGAAGGATCTAAACATTGGTTGCCATGTCTAAAGCATGGGGTGGTTGATGGAAAAGCAATCCTAGAACCTTTCAGGACTCTATAGAAGGTTCTTGAAGTTGGTTGCCATGTCTGAAGCATGTGATGAACGGAACATTGATTTTAGAACAATCAGAGAACTGACTCTCCAGTTCACAGACTTCTGTTTCAAACGCTTAAGCATGAGTTCCACCGCGTTCATACGATCCAACCTCGAAAACTCACCAGCTAAAACCGCACATGAGATGTTACTGTGGATTATTGTGCGACATCTGTAAATATGTAAATATTTAACCTGAATTCCACACGGCTAAATTATATACTCCAGCTCCTCACCAGCAGCAATTGCATCCCAGCAAAATTCCACAGTTCCATTTTGAGAAGCGTCTTGTAGCAGAAGGAACTTTTCATGGATCTTTTTATTTATGCGACTAAAGCCATGATGAACCCAAGAACCTGATGCAGAATTTGGGGGTTTTTGATGATAAGGCGAGGCTGCACAATGTGGACAAAGTGCCATATTGCAATTTCATTGTTATCAATCTAAAAATATATTTCAAACTATTTGGTGAAAACAGCAAACGGCACACAAATATGATGCAATACACCTGTGATATCACTATCAAAGCAAAGCAATACTGCAATGATGATGATTAACAGGAAATACATTGTGCAGCCCTGCTATGAAGGGGATTCATGAGTTTAACAAGCTAAATTTGAATTTGTAAGTTGTTTGTTTAATGAGATGGGAAAGATTTTGTTAAATCAAAGTGCAGAAGAACTGAAGCTGAAAAAACAGCATTTTGCCCATATCAGAGCTTATTGGTTTCCAGTGCTGCAATGTGAAAGTATATAAAAGTTATTACAATGCAAAACACATTTTAAAACATAACTATTTGACGGATCAAGGCATGTTGGTGGCGCTCACTTGCACTAAATAAAGTTTGGTTAGTCTCAAACCTCCTTCAGTTGCAAACTTTAGCTTGCTAACAAAGAGACTCCAGCATTTGACAACATAATAAATCTATGGGGAAGAGATTTGGGACAAGTTTGAAGATCAGCTTTTTTATTAAGATCACTCATGGTGAGTAAAAACTTACCTCAACACTTACCAAAATGTTCTGGGAACACTGCAAAAGTTTCTGTGATTGTGTTTGTTGTTTTTTTGTGTCTGTCACAACCTGCATATGTTACTGTATAAGTGGAAAGAAATTCTGTCTTTGTATTATGTCCCAAACTGTGATGCACATTCCATTTGGTGTGGGCGACAATGGATTTCATGCATTTAATGACTGTGGTAATGTTGCATTTTCATAAACATCTTATATGTACTGTCTGTTCACATCAAAATCTGAGTTGTTTATAAAGTGCACTGTAAATAACATTGATTAAAAAGTGGAATTTATTCCCAATTGCAGTGCTCAGATTTAAAAATGTAGCAGAGTTTAAAGGCATAAGGTCTCAGCCATCATGTGATCAGAGCTTTTAAATTATGGGTTGGACCATGACTCAACCATGCCTAGTTATTTATTCTTTTGTGAAATGTGTTTTCCATAAAACAACAGAGACTTTTAATCATCAAACCCTTTATCAATGCACACGTCCCAAAAGCACAAATCCAACCAGAACAAATGGACGTTTAATCTGATAATCAGAGATTATTTTATTGGCAAATATTGATGCTTTTTGACGAGCGTCTTAAGCAAAGGTATCAAAAGTGATGATCATAAGATGGGTTAAGAGCAGAAACAGATGTGTTCCTAATGCAATGACTGTAATTTCTGTCAGAATGTTTCCAGAACATAAACATTGCTTTAGGAAACATTGCATGTTCTGAATTCCAAATTTTAACATATGACTTGAATTTTTCAGTGGTAAAATTGAGCCCAGAACTGTTTTTACGTTCACTCAGTAAGCTCAAGCCCTGTCTACGTAGGTCACGTTATCATTTCCACTGCACATCCTGCTTCACTTTTTCGTTTGGTCATTGGACCTAAACCCCTTGAAAGGACAAATGAAGACTGATGAATGTACAGATCTATCGCTCACGTGTTTTCCATATTTCTATGCATTGAGTGTTACTGAGAGAAGGTGAATTCCTCTTATGACGCCCAGAGTTGGACTTTATTGTGTCTCTGAAGTGAATTCCTTGTCTCTGTGATGTTTCATTGTGTAATGAATCTGTCATAATGTTTGTTAAGAACAAAATAAAGTTTCTGATTAAAATGGGACATTCCAAAGTGTGCTGTGTCAAAAATGTGAGGTATTGTTTGCTAGCTGTATTGCTCGGTGGCTGTAGTTAAATGTAGTTTATTATGGTGCACTGAGAGACCTGAACATGAGCGACGTAATAACATCACATTACAGGAACTTATGAAAATTGAAGGGCATTTAATTTGGAATTCTATTAAACCAATATTATAACCCTTTAAAAGTGGTAACCTTGTGCATATGGGACGGCCCCAAAAGTACAATAAAGTGTGTAAGTGAAAGAGGTTTATTCCAAATGTTTCAAGGACGACAACACACACACACACACACACACCGATAAACACAAACTCAGGCATGGAGCCTGCAGTATCAGTGTTGCAGTATATCTGTGTGTGTGTGTGTGTGTGTTGGGTGAAGTGAAAGTCGGAGCTCCGGGACTCAGGAGACTGCAGCAGACTCTCAACAACCAGGAGCTAAAACCTCAGCCATGCCTGCTCCAGGAGCTACTGAGTTGGGTAGAACCATCACTCATTGTGTGTGTGTGTGTGTGTGTGTGTTGTGATAAGTGTGTGTAATGTATATGACGTTTTAGTTTCACTGCTGTTACGGCTAAACTTAATATAAGGACAACTTATTTATAAGACGCAAAATGGAATATAATGCCACATGTAATATATATTTGGAAAATATGTGTTTGGTTTGAGAACACTAAACATCACTGTGATGTGTGTGTGAGTGTGTTGCTTAGATTGGACCACTAACCAGTAAAATGATGGTGCAATTTCATTTGTGTGTGTGTGTGTGGAGGAGGTGATGGCAGTGTGTGTATGTGTTGCAGTGATTTGTGCTAGTAGGAATATGTGTGTGTGTGTCTGGGTAGTTTAATCTTTGCAATAAACATAGCTGTATACTGTGCTAAAAACAGACCAGAGTCACATGCAGAAACTAGAGACAGTGTAGGCATGTGTGTGTGTGTGTTTGTATTTGTGTCTTAAACTCTTGGCTCTTAAACTCAGGTTTCTATTGATGTACAAATCAGAAACCATGAAGATATACCTTCAACTACTTACTTTGTAATGGTTTATTATCAAAACCCACTTAAGCTTAAATGAATTATGTGGAAATGTTCTATAATTCCGATCATACAGTGATAAATGTCAACTGTCTTGTCTTACAAGCTCTGTAGAAGTGCTTGAGAACAGATTTCTTATTAAGAACAGTTGATGAATTAGAGTATATTTAGTAAATATTAAAGGAGTAACAAAAAAGCTGTAAAAGGTTTGACTTAAACAGGGGGACAATCCTTTATAGATGGAGCCATATTAATGAATATTTTGTGCAACACCTAAGAAACCAAAAAAAATTGTTTGTGATTCAAGGATATAGAAACTGCACAACTTCTAGATCTAGTGGTGGCTCACGAGACGAGATTTGAACACTATTTTCAACAAAACCTCAATGATGAAACATGACTGGAACATGGCTTTTTAAAATGCATTTAGAAACTCAACTGACTGGGCTCCTGGATGATTGCTCATGCATGTCTTCACACCATCACTGTGCATCAACTTCTAACTTCTATTTGAAGTTTAAATAATCTAAATCAAGCAAACTTAATTGTCATCTGAGCTGTATACATGTATACAGAGAGGAGTCGAGGTGGCTCCAGTTTTTACACAGTACAAAGAAGGCGCATAGAATTTAAACTCTAAACTAGAGGTAGAAAATGTGCAATTAAATTACATGTGGTGGTCAATGATACGTGCACTAAACATGCATTAGATCAGCAGCAGTATAACGTGAGTTTACTGTATAGACTATCTATGAGAAAAATAAAACAATAAGACAGTGCAATGTGGTGAAAGTGCATCACAGAACAGTGATGAATTTAATAATGAAATTCTACATTATCAACTTAACATGTAAATTAAAACATTCATTAGACTAGGATACTGGCTGAAAAAATCACACCCAAAATCTTCAAATAACCCACAACTGTCTTCTTGTTGCTGCTTTTGGCGTCGTACTGGGAAAATATGCGTTGCTATTCGCTATATGAGCTCGGAACCATATCAGCCTCCTGATTGGAGATCAAATCTGTCGATCAACTTTCTCCAAGCCTGTGATTGGCTACTTTTTTGGTACACTTATAACGCAGTACCGAGTGGCGCGAACGTGAAGGCGGTGTTCAGCGCGTGCAAACGCCAGATTCATGTGGAACGCCATTGTTCTACATTTCTCACTTTTTTTTTTAAGTAAAATTCGGTTCCATATTTTAACAGTTTTTAACATATTTTTAAAATGCGTTTGAACTATTTTTAACGTCTTTTTTTATGCCGACTTAACGCTTATATAAACCGAGCTTACAGATGGAAAATGGAATGTTGAGGCATTTTTTCTCTCGCGTTTTTAGTACAGTGGCGTTCCGTAGATTTTGTTCTCGAAAGTTCTAATAACGCCATACTACTTGAGGAGACAGCGCCTCGGGTCAAGGAGAAATATCGTCACGTTGTAATATCTTATTGGTGTTTTGGTTTTAGGTTTAAGATGGGACAGTATTATGTACGATAAACGTTTTTAAATATTAAAAATGTGTGTGTGTGTTTGCAGTCCGAAGGCGGAGGATTTCTCTACAGCAATTCTGAACCAGAAGATCCGACCTAACAGACTCATAGTAGATGAAGCCACCAACGAGGACAACAGCATTGTGTGTCTCTCTCAGGTGTGTGTGTGTGTGTGTGTGTGTGTGTGTGTGTGTGTGAGACACCATGTATTTATCGCATTGTGGGGACCTTTTGTCCCCTAAAATCACTTTTATCTGTTTTTTTGGGCTTTGTGGGGACATTTGAGAGGTCCCCATGAGGAGAAATGACTTTATAGAAAATGTGCTTGTTTTATTTGAGAAACTAAAAGATTAGTATTAGGTGTAGGTGTAAAATTATGTACTTTAGTCATTATGGGAGCCTATGGAAAGACCTCACAAAGATAGTAATACAAGACTGTGTGTGTGTCTGTGTGAGATTGGAAGGTGTTGTAACTTGTGTGCGAGCTTTTAAAAATGTTTGTGAGAAGACGCCAAAGATGGGAGACTTGACATTTGTCAGGACAAATCTGGTTTTATGTGAGATACTAAAAGGGCTAAAATATTTTTTTTGGTTACTAACTTTAGGTAACTCTAGGTGTAGACTGATGTACTGTTACATGAGCTTAGTATTATTAACGCCCAGTCAGAGTACAGATTTCGCCTCTCAGTTGGGGGGCTTCACTTTTTAAAGCCAAGTTTTCGCAAGTAATACAGCTTCTGCACTTATACACATGGCTCCCACATTGCATAACCGCCAGACACTTAACACATTAGGGTTTATTAATGAAAAAATGAGAATGAAAACACGGGGAGTTGATCTGCTTGGAAAATGAGACTGATGGATTTTAGCTCAGCAAAATGAGCATCTGATTGAACACGAAAATTATCTGTCTATCTTAGCTGACTAACGTTAATTGAAGCAGCATTTGAAAAATGATGGTTAATAATTCAACTTATATACAATATATTAGCTTGTATCCTTAGATCAAACACTTAAAACAAGAAAATGAACGTTATAAAATAAGGCATTTTCAACAAGCTAGACTTCTGCTGCTTCTTACATTTACCAACACACATCAAACAGCACCATGACAGACAACTCCAACCAACCAACCACTGGATGAGAATGAATGAACAGGATGCTGCTTCTAGTAACGCTGAAGAGGTTGAGAAATAATACATTCCACATTAGGGCTGTCTGAAATCCTCTTACATTACAATGTTCCCACATGAGGTGAATGGAAGCTGTCTTAGTTTTACAGTAACAGAAGGAGATACCGAATGTTTTATAGAGTGTGTATTGTACAGGCCAAGATGGAGGAGTTGCAGCTGTTCCGTGGTGACACGGTGGTGCTACGTGGTCGTAAACGTCGCCAGACCGTCTGCATCGTTCTGACGGACGACACGTGCGGCGATGAACGAGTTCGCATGAATCGAGTCACCCGCAACAACCTGCGCGTCCGCCTGGGTGATGTCATCAGGTGAGCGTGTGATGTTGTTTGCATTAAAGTAGGGGGTGTTGAGGAAGCACTGAACCTGATCAACTTGACCGGCATCAAACCAGATCACATTTGGTTGTGGTGCACTGTGTGGTATGTTCACAGTGACAATCACTCACCTAAATATACCACAGTTAACTAAGACACATTTACAAATTTATGTAGATGAACAAAATTTCTTGTGTGTGTTTACGCAGTATCCACGCCTGTCCTGATGTTAAATATGGCAAACGCATCCATGTTTTGCCCATCGATGACACGATCGAGGGTCTGACAGGGAATCTCTTCGAGGTCTTCCTCAAACCCTACTTTCTGGAGGCCTACAGACCTGTTCACAAAGGTGTGTGTCAAGCAACGGATCTGCACTTTCACTTTAAAGTATGCTTAACTGAAGTGGGTTTACTGTTACACAGCCAGAAATCATTTGTTATGATGTTATGTATGCGCCAAAATGTCTGTCTTGTAACATTCCTAAAATTCACATCCACAATTCTATTATAGCGGAGTTGGTATATGGTGTAATGGTCCTTATAAGCCCTAATTAAAAAGTACTCATTTGAATCGTGAGTATTTAACAGTCATGTTTACATCATTATTGTTTAAGTAAGAAGCCAGGATAACTGCCCTGCAGGTGATATCTTCCTGGTGAGAGGAGGGATGAGAGCTGTGGAGTTTAAGGTTGTGGAGACCGACCCAACACCCCACTGCATTGTTGCCCCGGATACCATCATACACTGTGAGGGAGAGCCCATCAAACGAGAGGTTTGTGGGTCTTTACATGTTTGTGTATTTTAATAACTTATGTAAAGTTATTCTCTGACAATAAGCATGTTTTTAGTCAAGAATCTTTTTCTCAGTTGAACTGTTTCTACCAATATTTGTGTAGCATTTTACAACAGACATTATTGCTTTAAAAAATGTTGGATACATGGATGTTAGGGCTGCATGATTCAGAAAATCTTACAATTAAATTCGATTCTAATTCTTGGACTCACAATTCAGTCTCAAAATTGATTCACAATTTGTAAGTGATTCACAAGTCACAAACAATTCATGATTCAATACATAGATGAATTTGTTTCTAGATTGCTGTTTTGAGTTACTTGTTCCATTTGACTGTGGCAGATCAACACAATCACACAGAATCAAATGCAGTTTACTAAATGTAATGCATATGTATGCATACTGACTGCATTTCCTCATGAAGGAGGTCTATCTGGACAGATTTCCACATTGTACCATGTATAGGTTTGGTGAGCTGAATTGTTTGAAAATCGACCAGTCAATTGATTTTTGGAGTGCACGAATAGATTTTGAATCGGCAGAGAAAGAACTGATTGATACCGTTTTTTTGCACAACGCTGATGGATGTGTTCAAATATGAAGGTAAATAATTTGTGTCTTAGTTTATTTGTTTCTAATTTTAATATATTTATGTGAAGCAAATATAAAGGTAGAATTTTCCCTTTTTCCCTCAGATGATTCTCAGTTGATTGCCCTCAGATTTCTGCTTTCCAACACATTGTTGCTTAAGAAAATGTCAGATACATGGATGCGATCCAATATCTAAATATTTTCAATATCCTCTCAGCATACGTTTTCCGTACATTTCACACCATCTTTGTCCGCTCTGTTTCCTGGTCAGGATGAGGAGGAGAGTCTGAACGACATCGGCTATGACGACATCGGCGGTTGCCGTAAACAGCTGGCCCAGATTAAGGAGATGGTGGAGCTGCCGCTGAGACACCCTGGCCTGTTTAAAGCCATTGGAGTGAAGGCAAGAAGCTGACGTGTGTGTGTGTGTCGAAGATTTTAAGGCGGAGTTGAGGAGCTGATTGTGAAGATATTTTATTTGTCACATACATAGTTATACAAGTAGTGAACTGTTCCCTGGTTGTTAAAATAGTAAAATGATAAAATGAACAACTAATTAAGTTAAAGAAACCTTTACAATAACTAAATAAAAAGAGATGTAAAACACGAGAAGTATGTTTTGTAAATAGAGATCTATATTATAATCAGTAACTGTACGTGTGCATGTTATTTATGCACAAACTAGAGACAGACAGGAAAAGTTGACATGAGAAACTTGATCTGCTGCCCGGGTGCTGCCAAAAAATCACTTAAATTCGTATTTGAACCACACTGTAAACATTGTGATGAAAAACTGAAAGGATCTGTTAAAAGGTTTTGGTGGCATGTCCTTGTTATGCTGGTCCTGGTGCTTCTCTGTGCAGCCGCCACGGGGAATCCTCCTCTACGGCCCACCCGGCACTGGAAAGACTCTGGTGGCTCGTGCTGTTGCTAATGAAACGGGAGCCTTCTTCTTCCTTATCAACGGTATCTCAATCACACACACACACACACTCTGTTTGGTCTGGTGGTATGTTTGCTGTGGATGTTTAACGGCTCGTCATATAACGGTGTGTTTGATGTGTGTTACATTGGTGTCTTGAGGCCCGGAGATCATGAGCAAGTTGGCCGGAGAGTCCGAGAGCAACCTGCGGAAGGCGTTCGAGGAGGCAGAGAAGAACGCACCGGCCATAATCTTCATAGATGAGCTGGACGCCATTGCACCCAAAAGGGAGAAGGTGAGGATGAGGGAGTTGTGAAGAGAGAAAATCATATTCCAAGAAAATGGTGTCCTTGCAACTCAATGTTTGTAGATAATTGTGCTGATATGTAAACAGTATACAGTATACTGTGATTGTTGTGTAATGTCTTTGGATAATTGCATACAGACATTACATAACGATCACAGATCAGCATATCTGTATACAGACATTACACAACGATCGCAGACTGGCACAACTGTATACAGACATTACACAACGATTGCAGACTGGCACAACTGTATACAGACATTACACAACGATCGCAGATTGGCACAACTGTATACAGACATCACACAACGATCACAGATCGGCACACTAGTATACAGACATGTGAATCTGTGATCGCTGTGTAATGTCGGTATACCGGTTTGCCGATCTGTGATTGTTGTGTAATGTCTGTATACAGTTGTACCGATCTGTGATTGTTGTGTAATGCCTGTATAAAGTTGTGCCAATCTGTGATCATTGTGTAATGTATGCATACAGATATGCCGATCTGTGATCGTTATGTAATGTCTGTATACGGATGTGCCGATCTGTGATCGTTGCTTAATGTCTGTATACAGTTGTGCCGATCTGTGATAGTTATGTAATGTCTGTATAGATATGCCAATCTGTGATCGGTATTTAATGTCTGTATACAGATATGCCTGTCTGTTATTGTTGTGTAATGTCTGTATACAGATGCCAATCTGTGATTATGTAATGTCTATATACGGTTGTGCTAATCTGTGATCGTTGTGTAATGTCTGCATACAGATATGCCAATCTGTGATCGTTTTGTAATGTCTGTATACCGGTGTGCCCATCTGTGATCGTTGGGTAATGTCTGTATACAGTTGTGCCGATCTGTGATTGTTGTGTAATGTCTGCATACGGATGTGCCGATCTGTGATAGTTGTGTAATGTCTGTATACAGTTGTGCCAATCTGATCATTGTGTAATGTCTGTATAGATATGCTGACCTGTGATCGTTATTTAATGTCTGTATACAGTTGTTCCAGTCTGCTATTGTTATGTAATGTCTGTATACAGATGCCAATCTGTGATCATTATGTAATGTCTGCATGCAGATATGCCAATCTGTGATCACTGTGTAATGTCTGTATACAGTTGTGCTAATCTGTGATCGTTGTGTAATGTGTGCATACAGATATGCCAATCTGTGATCGTTGTGTAATGTCTGTATACTGGTGTGCCGCTCTGTGATCGTTGTGTAATGTCTGTATACAGTTGTGCCGATCTGTGATCGTTGTGTAATGTCTGTATACAGATACGCCAATCTGTGATCGTTGTGTAATGTCTGTATCGATATGCCGATCTGTGATTGTTGTATAATGTCTGTATACAGTTGTGCTAATCTGTGATTGTTATGTAATGTCTGTATATAGATATGCTGATCTGTGATCGTTGTGTAATATCTGTATACAGATATGCCAATCTGTGATCGTTATGTAATGTCTGTATATAGTTGTGCTAATCTGTGATCATTGTGTAATGTCTGTATACAGATATGCCGATCTGTGATCGCTGTGTAATGCCTGTATACTGGTGTGCCGATCTGTGATCGTTGTGTAATGTCTGTATACAGTTGTGCCGATCTGTGATCGTTGTGTAATGTCTGTATACAGATACGCCAATCTGTGATCGTTATGCATTGTCTGTATACAGTTGTGCTAATCTGTGATCATTGTGTAATGTCTGTATACAGATATGCCGAGCTGTGATCGTTATGTAATGTCTGTATTCGGGTGTGTCGATCTGTGATCATTATATAAAGTTGGTACACCGGTATAAAGACTTTACACAACGACCACAGATTGGCACAACTGTATACAGACATTACATAACGATCACAGATCGGCACAACTGTATACAGACATTACACAACGACCACAGATCGGCACAACTGTATACAGGCGTTACATAACGATCACAGATTCGCATATCTGTATACAGACATTACACAACGATCACAGATCGGCACAACTGTATACAGGCGTTACATAACGATCGCAGATTCGCATATCTGTATACAGACATTACACAACGATCACAGATCGGCACACTGGTATACAGACATTACACAACGATCACAGATCGGCACAACTGTATACAGACATTACACAACGATCACAGATTGGCACACCGGTATACAGACATTACACAATGATCATAGATCAGCCTATCCGTATACAGACATTACACAACGATCACAGATCAGCCTATCGGTATAAAGACATTACCCAACGATCACAGATCGGCACAACTGTACACAGACATTACACAACGATCACAGTTCGGCACACCGGTATGCAGACATTGCACAACGATCACAGATAGGCATATCTGTATGCAGACATTACACAACGATCACAGATTGGCACAACTGTACACAGGTATTACCCAATGATCACAGATCGGCACAGATGTCCACTGACATTACACAACGACCACAGATCAGCACAACTGTATACAGACATTACATAACGATCACAGATCTGCACAGATGTCCACAGACTTAACCTAATGATTGCAGATCTAAATTCAGACATCACGCAACGATCACAGAGCAGCACATCTGTATACAGACGACGCACAACGATCACAGATCTGCACAACTGCATACAGACATTACACAACGATCACAGATCGGCACACCTGTACACAGACATCACACAATGATCACAGATCAGCACATCTATATACAGACATTGCACAGCAGATCAGGTTAGTTATTGACACATATAACATGACAATCACAGATTTGCCAATCTATATACAGACATCACACAGTGATCTCAGAGCAGCAGATCTGTATGCAGACATAACACAATGATCACAAATCATCACTGTTATCCACAGACATAACACAACAATCACAGATAAGCACATGTATACATAGACATAACACAACGATCACAGATCAACACATGTATACAGACATTACACGACTGCACATCTGTATACAGACATTACACAGTGATCACAGAACTAGCACATCTGTGTACAGACATAGCACAGTGATCACAGATCACCCCAGTTATCCACAGACATAACACAACAATCACAGATCACTCCTGTATACAGACTTGCTTCTGTAGATAATGCTACTGATCTGTGCTCATTGTGTTGTGTCTGCAGACTCATGGCGAGGTGGAGCGTCGTATCGTCTCTCAGCTGCTCACTCTGATGGATGGACTAAAGCAACGCGTCCATGTGGTCGTCATGGCAGCCACCAACAGACCCAATAGTGTGGACCCTGCCTTACGCCGCTTTGGTAAACACACACACCTCTCTATACATATGAACAGATATACATATACACATATACACAGGTAAGTACATTTGAAGACATGCGCACACACACACACACACACACACACAGGGAAGTACACAGCATGTCACACATTCACCAAATCTATAGACTATGTGGGCTAAACTGAGAACGCTGTTGTGTTGCTTTCGTATGAAAGTGGCAACTTCTTCCAAAATTCACAACTACTCCTCTTATTCCATACTCACCAGCAGCAAAATTCTGCTTTGGCAGCAGGAGTCAAGTGTTTTGGTAGTTTTAGTGCATTTTGTGTTCAGGTGTGTGTTTGTAAAGCTCACAGTATGAATGTTTTGAAAAAGTGGACACAGTATTGAGAGGACACAGAGTAAAGTGTGTGTTGTGTTTTGAGTGCAGGCCGGTTCGACCGGGAGATTGACATTGGCATCCCGGATTCCACTGGACGCCTAGAGATCCTGCAGATCCACACCAAGAACATGAAACTGGCAGATGATGTGGATCTGGAACGGGTGAGGAGAGAAAAGGGAGAGAGATGTGAACTGGAAGGACAGAGACGAGGTGGAGAGGACAAAACAGAGAGATTAGTAGTAAAGATTAACGGAGCGGTGCGGAGGAAAGTACAGAGGTATATAAGAGAGATACAGAGAGAAGAGGAGAGAGTGGGTTTGGTCTTATAGTGAGGAGAGTAAGAAAGAAAGGCGTGAGGATAGAGATGAAGGACAATGAAAATGGGGAGATGAAGAGAAAAGAATAAGAGAGTCAAAAGAGGAAAGAGAGAAAGAGGGTGGAGGATGGAGACAAGAAGGATGAATTTAGAGAGGGACAATAAAGGAAAACAACGAGAACCTTCAATAACACCACAATCTGCATATGAAGTGTGTGTTTGTGTGTGTAGATCTCAGCAGAAACTCACGGCCATGTGGGAGCGGATCTGGCAGCGTTGTGTTCTGAAGCAGCTCTGCAGGCCATCAGGAAGAAGATGACGCTCATCGACCTGGAGGACGACACCATCGATGCCGACCTGCTCAACTCCCTTGCCGTTACCATGGACGATTTCAGGGTCAACACACACACACATGCAGACACACAGACACACGCTCAACCACTTCTCTGTTATGACGGACAACTTCAGGCTCTCTCTTGATAATGGGGTAGATAAGGGGTTCAATCAGGTCCTCACAAATGTCTAAAAACCTGGATCCTTTCTCTCTCTCCTTCTGCAGTGGGCTCTGAGCCAGAGTAACCCATCTGCTCTGAGGGAGACAGTAGCTGAAGTTCCTCAGGTCAGCTGGGAAGACATCGGAGGACTGGACGAAGTCAAGAGAGAACTACAGGAGCTAGTGCAGGTTCGTGACTGAAGTGCCAGGATAGGCTCCGGTCCCTGTATATTATTTGGTGAAGACTCTTAAATAACAGCAATTGCTTGAGGAAAGTCCTGTTTGTTTTGTGATTCTAAAAAGCTGATTTCATCTTCATATTTTTAAATCCGCCAGTGTCTAGAATCAGCTGTATCAGAGATGATCAGTGCTGGGTGAGGATCCCCAAATTGAACTTTTTATTTTGTTCTTCTAATCCAACACGCCCTCCTGCGCCGTCCGTGCCCCGTTTTGCTGTGTCTCGGTCCCAGTACCCGGTGGAGTACCCGGATAAGTTCCTGAAATTTGGCATGACGCCCTCTAGAGGAGTGCTGTTCTACGGGCCGCCCGGCTGCGGGAAAACCCTGCTGGCCAAAGCCATCGCCAATGAGTGCCAGGCCAACTTTGTGTCTATTAAAGGTCTGTGTGTCTTCTCTGTGTGTGTGTGTGTGTGTGTGTGTGTGCCAAGGAAGACTAACACTCGTTGTTTATATGTCACAGGACCGGAGCTTCTCACCATGTGGTTTGGAGAATCTGAGGCTAATGTCAGAGACGTGTTTGACAAGGTATGTGCAGGTGAACAGTGTTATAAAGTACAGAATATTATACACTACTGAACACTCTACTAGATATTATAACCTACACACCTGCTGGATGCTGTAACTTCCCAAACTAAATGTTAGAACTTAATTCACGTCATACTCTAATAACCTTCTGATCATCAGTGACTACTGAATACTAAATATGACAACATCCACAACATTACAACCTACAGAATAATGTCACTTTCTAAACATCACATTTGGAGTATTTACTGAATATTATAACTTACTTAACATGCCACACTGAACATTATACCCTACTAATCATCATGCACTCCTGGAGGTATTATCTGTAAATATTAATTGAACAACATTTCAAATAAATATATATTTCATTAATGAGAGTATTTGTGTGTGTGTGTAACAGGCGCGTCAGGCTGCTCCATGTATCCTGTTCTTTGACGAGTTGGACTCTATAGCTAAGTCTCGAGGGGGCGGTGCGGGGGACGCGGGGGGCGCAGCAGACCGTGTCATTAACCAGATCCTCACTGAGATGGACGGCATGACCAACAAAAAGAACGTCTTCATCATCGGGGCCACCAATAGGCACGTGTGTGTGTGTGTGTAGAGTGCAGTTTCAGTATTTATAATTTCTTAAATATATGTATACTGTATATTTTAGGCCTGATATCATCGACTCCGCCATCCTCCGTCCTGGTCGACTGGATCAGCTGATTTATATTCCTCTACCTGACATGCCGTCTCGCACCGCCATCCTCCGAGCAAACCTGCGCAAATCTCCTGTTGCTAAAGTCAGCTCACACACTCTTACACCCTCATCACTCACCTTGTCTGTGTTTGTAGCGTGGATTCGTACAGATTCCTTTAGGCTACTGACACCTGCAAGAGTTCAAAAATATCCAACATATCCACCTTTAATCGTTGAGCATCTTTACAGTACAAACCTTGTGTTTTCAGGACGTGGACCTACCGTATTTGTCCCGCATCACCGAAGGCTTCTCGGGTGCAGATCTGACTGAGATTTGTCAGAGGGCCTGTAAGTTGGCCATCAGGGAAGCCATTGAGGCCGAAATTCGGGCAGAGAGAGAGAGACAGAGCAGAAAAGACACGGCCATGGTCAGTTTTACTTTGTGTGTGTGTGTGTTTAACCGTGAGCATGTCAGATATGTAAGTTCAAAAGCAAACCCCATAAAGAAGGCCACTTGTCTTCAATTCAAGTTCTCAAGACACAACCATGTCCTGGATGACCGAGAGGTCGGACATTTAAGTGAAAAATAATCAGTCAACTTTAAATGAGACTTCCTGTTCAGTATGGAGTGATGTCGCAGTATCATGTCTGATATCATGTCTCTTTGATATCTTCAGGACGACGATTACGACCCGGTGCCCGAGATTAGGAAAGATCATTTCGAGGAGGCCATGCGCTTCGCCAGACGCTCCGTTAGCGACAATGATATACGCAAGTATGAGATGTTTGCTCAGACTCTGCAACAGAGCCGTGGATTTGGAAACTTCAGGTAGGCTGCAAGACACGACGAGCAACTACTTGAGCTATTGATTATTTACGCACATATTTTGTGAGTAATTCATGTATTTTAAGTTATTTACACTGTAACCAGTTGCTGTAAATTTACAGTTATTTGCTTGCAGTATTTGACTATTTACACTGTAAACTCTGCACCTTTTAAAAAGGCTGTAAATACAATAAACTGCATTACAAAAAAACCTTTAACATAGAATATTATTTAAAGCTTTTTTGGAATGTAGTGTGTTTCTAAGTAAGAAAGACAAATATTTGCATTAGGCAGCACAGAAAAATACAGTATTAATGTAAATATCAAACACTTTAATGGTAATGTGCTGGATTTTGTAATTACAGTATTGTGCTGCTGTTATACTGTGCATTTACAAAGCCATTGTTAGTGTAAATAAAGATAATCTATTGCATAATCCAGTAATTGTAGCAAAAAATATTTAATTTTATTTAATTAAAAGTTCTGTTAATATTTTATTTTCACATTTAATACGTGTTTTCTAAACGTATTTAAAAAGTGATTCAGTGCAGCTAGCTTGTATTACATCTTAACTAGTTGAACTCTGAATACACTCAAATCTATTAAGTTATTGCTCCAAAATGTCAATTTCAAGTTGAGTTAATTCATGAGTGAGTGACCTCTATTTTTCTTGGCGTATTCAGTCATCTTAACTTAAATGTTTCCTTAAGATATGATACTACGTTTTTACAGTGTACAAAGTGAGACGCTCATGTTGCATTACTGTAGTCAGCATGAGTACCGATTAAAATGAATTATACACATATATATACTTTCTTTCTCTTTTTCTCAGGTTTCCCTCAAGTTCGCAGTCTGGAGGGGGTCAAGGGTCGGGTCAAGGTTCTGGAGATCTTTTCAGAGATAATGGAGAAGACGACCTCTACCAGTAAACCCCGAAAACCCTGCTCTGTTGAAGAGGAAAACTGGGAAAGAGTAAACTTAAATTAATAAACCCAGGGCTAAGAGTTGATTCCAGAAACAACTGATTTCTTGAAAATTGAGAACCGACTCTCAAATTCTCAAGTTACTATACGAAAAGCTTAATGTTAAAGCTATGACAAATTGAATACCGTTATCCACAAGACGTAAAACCAGTTTATTCATCAAGATTTTTAAACTAGAACTGCACTAACTAAACACTTTCAATGCACGTATCTTACATTTGAGTATTTTTATATTCCAAATGCCAGTTCAGCATTTTTGGAATTAAAAAGCAATGACAAATTATTAATTAAATATCTTATTTGTGAAGCCTATTTTGTATAATCTAATCGGACTGTGTGTGTTAATGTTAGAGGGTAAGAGTAATTTTATGAGACTTGTATTTTCTCCTGTAATGCAGTTTTGTATTTTAGTAGACTGTGTTTTTGGTGTCTGTAAATAGGATAATAAACTGTTGAAATTTCTTTTGTCTTGTTATAGACACAAAAAGAAATGGAATATGAGACGTTAGAAGGGATTTAATAATAGAACTCTAGGTGGGCATTATGTAAAGACACTGCTACTAAAACCTAGTAAGGAATAAAAGTGTGAAACCTTTAAGAAGGTGAGATGATAAAGGCTGTCTGTAGAGGTTTATAGCTGAGTTAGCTGTTGTAGGAATTAATTTAATAGAACAGCTGAGTTCTCCTTAATGGTGGCGCCCACTTGTGGCCAAAAGAGCAACTTTTATATTCAATGTTATTAATTAGTTATTCATATCATTTTAACATAAAAAAGGGTGAAAGATGAACAAGAAACGCAATAGCCCGGATCTCTTCGATAAACTGAACATTTTAAGTAATAAACTGTGTCTCTACAACAAAAACGGAATGGAAGGAGTTAATAAGACAAAAGGTGGTAAGAAGAGGAACAAACAATGTAGTAAAATCTTTAAAATTCGAAAGAGCAATGTATTTCTAGTAATATACGAGATAACTAAAATATTTCATATATTTACAGAATGTGAAGTTTTTAGTGAAACACCAAACAGGGATTTCTTACAGCCACAAAACCAAATCTAAAACTGGACTTAAAATAATGTGTTGAAAATAATCCGTATGTGCATATTTGATTTTAATCGGCTATAAGTAGAATGTTTTCATGACACTGATCAATTGGTTTTTTACAGTGTTTTAATGAACAGAGACGGGCTTCTGTGAAAACGCGGCTGAAGGGCGGAACCAACGTTATTAAGCGCAGGAAGATTCCGGACTGCGTTATATGTCGGACGTGTTTCCGGGCCAGAGCGGAAACGGGTTGGGGAGGTTTGGTGGAGGTGACCGCAGCGTTTCGGCTGGGTTTTATTCGGTGTAAGACTCGGAGTGTGTTGTTGTTGAGGTGTGTGTGTGTGAGTGTGTGTAGTTGTGGGTAAGATGGGTTCTCACCTGGTGCGCAGCTACATCACGGAGCGCGACGTCACACCGGACCCACGCGCACCGCCAACCCACGACCCCGAGTTCGGCTTCGAGCACAGAACCGAGAGAGGTAGGCGCGCGTGTGTGTGTGTGTGTGTGTGTGTGTGTGTGTGTGTGTGTGTGTGTGTGTGTGTGTGTGTGTGTGTGTGTGTGTGTGTGTGGGCCTTGTTGTGTTTGTGTTGGTCTGTGCATAAATTACAGGATTATAAATAAATTATTATCTGTAGTGTGTGTGTGTGTGTTCGTGTTTGTGTTTTTGTGTGTAAATTGGGTGCTTGTGTTTTTGTGTGTGTTCGGGGTGCTTTTGTGTTTTTGTGTGTGTCTGGGTGTTTGTGTTTTTGTGTGTGTTCGGGGTGTTTGGTGTTTATGTGTGTGTTCAAGTGGTTTTGTGTGTGTTCGGGTGTTTGTGTGTGTCTGGGGTGTTTGTGTGTTCGTGTTGTGTGTTCGGGGTGTTTTTGTGTGTTCCGGGTGTTTGTGTGTGTGTTCGGGGTGCTTGTGTTTTTTGTGTGTGTTCGGGGTGCTTGTGTTTTTGTGTGTGTTCGGGGTGCTTGTGTTTTTGTGTGTGTTCGGGGTGTTTATGTTTATGTGCGTGTTCGGGGTGTTTATGTGTGTTCCGGGTGTTTATGTGTGTGTTCGGGGTGCTTGTGTTTTTGTGTGTGTTCGGGGTGTTTCTGTTTGTGTCTGTGTTCGGGGTGTCTGTGTTCGGGGTGTTTGTGTCTGTGTTCGGGGTGTTTGTGTCTGTTTGTGTCTGTGTTCGGGGTGTTTGTGTCTGTGTTCGGGGTGTTTGTGTCTGTGTTCGGGGTGTTTGTGTCTGTGTTCGGGGTGTTTGTGTGTGTTTGTGTCTGTGTTCGGGGTGTTTGTGTGTGTGTGTGTTCGGGGTGTTTGTGTGTGTGTGTGTGTTCGGGGTGTTTGTGTGTGTGTGTCTGTGTTCGGGGTGTTTGTGTGTGTGTGTGTGTTCGGGGTGTTTGTGTGTGTGTAATGAAGTGTCAATAATCGAAAAGTCTCTGCAAATATGAAATTTCACCTGATGAAATGCTGAACTTGTTAGAATGCTGTTTTTAATTTGTGTCTTTTTAAACATATTTGAAAAATCAATTTATATTTGTAAGATTTAATCTTTTATCTGAATGACTTTTAAAAACCAATATTGATTATTCAGAAAAAATATTAGAATTGTCTCAATGAGCAGTTTCTTTTTCTGAATGTCTAACAGCAGTGTGTGTGTGTGTGTGTGTGTGTGTGTACACGTACATAGTGCCGGTAGCGAGTCAGGAGCAGATGAACATGGCCATGTTGCCGCTGGTGCAGCGTGACTACTGCGCTCATCACCTCATCAAACTCATGAAGTGTAAGAGGGACAACTTCCCTAACTTCCTGGCCTGCAAACATGAGAGACACGACTGGGACTACTGCCAACACCAGGAGTAAGAACACACACACACACACACACACACATACAGACTCTCTCTGTCTGGTTGAGGTTAATAGCAGTGAACTCTAAGGGTCAATTTCCCAGTCTAAGATTATCCCTAGTCCTAGACTAACTTTGTTCTGCATTTTGGTCCAAGACTAGGTTTAACTCATGTTCCAGAATCCAGGTCTATAAGTTTAATAAACAAATGTGAGAAGCCCAGAGCACTGATTTCAGGTCAACGCTGGCAAATATTATTCTGTCTGCTCACGGGTGTATTGATTAGCCAGTTGATCAGTTAATGGCTTATGTTCCTCCAGAGGAGGCGTGACATTCCGACAGTATGATGAGTGATGTTTTGCTGAAGGTTTTCATGATAAGCTGTAAAATGTTTTATTTGAAAGGTTTAACTAAAAAATGTTTTATTGATCATTTAAAAAAAAAACCCTAAAATGAACAACATACGGACTGTTGGTTGGCAGTTGGTAGTGTAATGGTTAGGGAGTTGGCCCTGTGATCTCAAGGTTGCTGGTTCAAGTCCCAGACTGGTAAAGGTACCATTGAGGTACTCATGACTGAGATACTGTCACCAAGCACTCCTCCCCAGGAGCTGCACAAAGAGCTGGCTACTGGTTCTTCACAGATGGGTGAAAGCATCATTATGTTAGATTAAAAAATAGTTGATATCACAGGAACAGTATTAATTTCATAAAGCCTCTAATGCTTTCTGGAAAGACGTTGCTGTTCCTTTAACTCGCACATTCCACTGTACTACTGCTTTTATGCATTTAGATGTATTTATGGCATTTGGAAGTTTTTTGTAGCAGGTAAATGACTTGTGTCTTTAATAACGAGTGTTTACAGCTTCAAGAACAAGCCATATTAAGTGTTGAGAATGAGAAGCTGTTCAGCATGAGGTTGTGCAGCTCGTTTGCAGTTTTAAAGGTCCCATATTATACGTTATTAGGATGAAACAGGTCTATGAGCTCCACTAAACATGTCTCTGAAGGTAGTCTGCTAGAAACACCTGTCAGATTAGACATCTTCACCTGCTTTTTACTCCTCTATTACAGTCCCTTTCAGAACAGGCTGTTTCTCACTAGTATTCCTAAATGCAAATGAGCCGCTGCTGACCACGCCCCTCACTCTGGAACTGGGTGTAGTGTAGACAGCGCGGCGAGAGTTTACCTCACGTGAAAATAATCCACATGCTGCTAACAGACCATCCAGACAGCCGTACATGTTCAACACAACACTCCGCCACTAGACTTCTTCACTGTGATCCCTGCAGTAGCACTGTGGAGAAAACATGGCGGATCAGGAAGCGCTAGCAGTTCTACCTGGTGGGCTGATTTTTAATAATATGGGACCTTTAGAGACTTGCTGCTGGTAGTGATGGATGTGATGTACTGCACATATTTTCCTCTCGTGGGTTTATTTAGGTACGTTTTTCGTCACTGTGCCTTTGTGATCTTCATTAAAAGCTGTGTTATATCATGTTCTCTTACAAGCTGCATTATCGTTGTGTAGACCACTAGACATCTTTAAATATATTCTCTAAATATGATCTTGACTTGGTCTGTCTATCCATCGAATTTCTCTCTCTTTTCAGTTACGTGATGAGGATGAAGGAGTATGAGCGTGAGAGGAGACTGAACCTGAGGAAGAAGAGGATTGAGGCTCAGGCAGCATAATTCTCCATCTTCCTCCTCCTCATGTAGACATGTTCTCGGTCTGTACATACAACACTGATCTCACAATAAAGCCTCTCTTTATCACTTACTCAGCCAGGAGTGGACACTGCTTTCATTCTGCTTCCAACACACACACACACACACACACACACCGGCAGCTGTGTTTGTGATGTAAAGTCTGTGATAATGGCAGGGATGTGTGTATTACAGTATAGTGGCAGCGTCACTCTCCGCGTCGTGCTGAACTTCTGGATCAGATTTCGGGGATGAAAGTAAGTTTGGCCTTTTATCTTACATGGTGGTGCTACTAACCTCACCACGTCATGATGGTTGTAACGGAAGTAGAGAAATCACATCGTTGATAAACTGTACTTGGGATGCACGATAATATCGGAATTGGCCGATGCTTAGATTTGACGGATATTTTCAGCTGATATTTGATCATGCGTCTGTCGGACGTGGGCACGGTATCGCTTGTGGCAGGGATGTCTAAAGTCCGAGGTGGGTTTTTATACGGCCGCACCTTCTGTATTAAAATGCATGGCGTTATTTTGTGCCAAAATTCTGAGGACGTTATCAGATAACAGCTGGGTGTCTTAGTCAGTAGGAAGCGTGAGAGTTAAGTTTCGAGATTAAAACGGGAAAAAGTGGTGTTAAGTCTAAAACAGATGTTTACCTGAACATTACGTTTATTTGTAGGGTCGTTGTGCTTTACAGTCAGCTAAAGTAGAACAGTATTTAGGTACTGAAGCTGGTACTTTCGTTCTTCCGTATCTGTATATACATCATATACACACGTTACACAAACATTTATATTTCACAATTGCAAAAACGGCGTTAAGACAAAGTCAGACGCTTTGATTTTTCTTTTCATTTTTTATAAAGGATGAACGTCAACAAATCAACAAATATTCACCACAAAAATGACTAGACTCTGACCGTCACATCAGAGCTTGTACTGCTTCCTAATTAATACTTATTAATTAATAATGTACGTTAGTCTTTTTAATAAATGACCCGTTAGCATTACAAGCCAGTTTTACAGTGTTAAACACGTGAACATTTGTTTCATCTCAATTTCCAATTAAAACAAAGCTTTACGTTGCATCGAGGGACACTAATTAAAACAAGTAGATTAAGATGCTGTAGAACCCTACCGTCAGCCCTTTATTCGTCTAGACCCTCAAACTCACTCAGAACTAGCAGACAGGTGTTTAATCTGATGCCTAACACACGCCAAATGGAACACTGCGTTACGGACGGTTTTGAAGCTGTGGGGGATTTGGCCCAGTTGGGATTGTATTAGAGCTGTTTGGAAGATGGGAGTGGACCACGAGCGAGAGCACGGGGTGGTGTTTGGATTTAGAGGATGAAGGGCAGGATGGGCGAGCGGAGAGGAGGATAGTCGCGGAACTCCTTCAGGTAGCTGCGGTGTTTCCCTTTAGCCCAAACGGTCATCTGGATGAAGCCAACCAGCGTGAAGAAGGCCACAGGCAAACACTGGGTCATCAACGTGAAGCCCAGCCACGAACCCAACTGTACACACGCACACAACGGTTACATCAGGTGTGTTCAACCAACATTTACATTGACAAGTTCCTCAAACAAAGCTGCAGAACATTGTAATATTTAACATGCAATTTGGTGGCAGGTATTTTACGATAGCCCTGTGACGGTCTGTCGATTCATCAAACTCAACATTCAGAGCAGAATTACAAAAATAATCTAATTTGTCAAATCTGTGTTTCCTCCAGTTATATTAAAATCATGCAGCTTTAATTTAGAAAAGTAATCGTAGAGCATATTTACATTTCAAACCTCGTCAGTAAACAAAGAGGGGAAAAAACATCATAATTGAGGTAAAAATGTTCAATTAAGAATAGATCTATTTGGATCGGAAAACTTAAGCTGCTAAAACGATGTGTAATGTGCACGTAGAGCCTGAAACCCACCTCGTAGGTGTAGTTAGGACAAGACACCAGCAGGAAGATCCAGGTGAAGGGGTTTTTAGTCGGGTACGGGATCTTCCTCGTCTTAGAGCCTTACAGGGGAGAGAATCCGAGTGTAAATCACAAGATTCACATAGGTGAGTATTGATTCCGAGTCATGACTGTACGTCGTGTAACGATACTTCAGTTAGCATTGATACCATAATAAATGAGCCCGTAGCATCAATCCACAATGAAAACAGCAGTCAGAGATCATACATATTGTAACGTTCCCTCACCAAGTAAGAGCTGGTTTCATCTCAGCCGGTATTAAGTGTGATACTACAGTTTACTGTGCCATGTAGCTCGGGGTAATAAAAATGTCAAATGATATTTGAGTTGCTTTTTGTTATTTGATACGATTGTGTTAAGCCAGAATAAATCCCATTTCGATCACTGGCCCTAAACCAAGTGGAAATTGCATCGTAGCAGACTGCAGATTGCTGTCCGTTAAACTGATGTAATATGGCGTTGTGATCAAACTTGTGCTTTTCAGAACGTACTCTGAACGTGAGCTCAAAGTGTCTTGGTGCTGCACGCTTGTGATCACCATGTTAATGACAAGTCTGTGTGTGTGTGTGTGTGTGTTGTCGGGTTATGTTTTACCTGGTGGCCGCAGGTTTCTCAGTGCGACGTGGATGGAGAAGTTGCCGATCTGGCAGAACTAGACACAAATAAACACGGTTATAACTCGGGTCTGATCTGGAGTCACGCTGAACATTTGACTCGTGTCAGAACTGCAGCACAACCCCCTGATCCAGGATCAACACTTACCAGGAATATGATCAGGGCCAGTTTCACCTGCTGCTCTCCATAGACTGGAACAAGAACACAAACAACCAGCACAATCTACATGAATAATCTTTGTGACTCAGAGTGAAGCCATGGAAACCTGGAGGACGGGAAAAATCTCATGTTTGACACATTAGGCCGATTAGTGAGTTCTTCAGGAATAAAAATATCATGATAGTTCAGTTTCTTTTCATGGTTTTTATATAAAAGGTGATGGTGTTAAATCAGCATATTGTCGTTGTCTGGGGAAACATTTTATGTCCAAAATGGTTATTTTTCTGGATATTCTAAATATATGAGTATTGTAAATAAATAAGTGAATGTCATAAAATATCGGCTGGAACTATCACGCAAGGATGAGTTTTTAAATTATCGACAGATTCTGATACGATTCTGACATTATCATGCATCTCTATCTAAATGCAAAAACTAAGTAATTATTCATTAATGGTAATTCAGGTAAAATGTTAAGTTAATGTTGATATTGATTTGAGTGTGTGATTAGTGCAGACTCACTGGGTGGCGTGTAGAGCGGGTGGTTGATGTAATACGCCATCCATGCAGCAAATCCCCAGTAGTACGTGCAGTTCTGAAACACACATGACCAGCAAAAAGGGAAATTATGTGAAGGTGAACATTTGGAGATGAATATTTACAGCATGTAACCAACGCTTTTGTCCGGAGCATTTTCTGCTTAAATCAACCACTTCCCTGAAGCAACATTTCCATCTTTGATCAACATCACATTATAAATGATATTAAAATAAATAATAATACACTTTACATAAAGTAATATCTAAAGTAACTTAAGACCTCAGTGTTGGCTCAGTGAGAGTCATGGCTGAGTTTGGTGTGTGCGTGTTCTGCTGACCTTAAATATGTTGCGCAGCGGCATAGTCCCGTGAGAGAAGCGATGGACGAACAGTGTCTCCAGAAGTCTCTTGACGTAGTGGAAAGAGTGACACATGCAGGCCAAACTGCGACACAGCACAACTACATCACTTCACGTTCACGTCATCACTAGTGTGAATCCTCTACAGCGGCGTGTGTGTGTGGAATACTTACTGCACGACCCAGTGCTTGCTGGTGGTGAAATCGTATTTGGGAGCGTAAATAAAGGGAACGCGGAAATAGAACAGCAGGTAGATCAACAGGGGACCGGCGTACTCCGTCAGAAACACCTGGAAAACATAGAGAACGTGTTGAGAAAGTCTTCAAAACGAATGCCATAAGTCAGGTCTTAAAACTTCATTAATGTGCACATTTCAGCACTTCTTATAGTTGTGATTCTGATTTCTCAGTCTGTTACTTAATTTAATATGTTTAGTGTTTGTTTGTTCTTCCCTAATTTAGTGTTTGTACTGAATTTGGGAGCTAGTGTGTTCCATGTAAGCGACTGAATATTGACAACATTAGTTCATAAAGGGCTGGTTTCTTGCTCATGGATTAAGCCTAGTCTTAGACTAAATTGTAGTACCAATGGAGATTTACCATTCAAACTCAAAGCTAGTCTAGGACTAGGCTTAATCTTCAACTGGGAAATTGGTCCTTAGAGTTTAGATGAAGTTCTGAGATCAAAATCTCTGTCAACAGTTTAACTCGGTTTTAGAGTTGAGATGCCTGACATTGCACCTTTGCGGCTGCTTGCCCAGAGTAAGCTACGCACCTTCACGTGGATACTGATTACAGACAGCTCTAGAACCAACTACTAATTTAACCTCAAAACAGAAACAAGAAATCAAATCTAAATAATGCCTCAAAGATCAACTCCCCCAAGAATTAAGCTCTCAAGTCTTTCTGAGAAATCCATCTAAAATACAAGTAACAAATAAACCTGATCAGAGCGCTCTGTCTCAGCCTGATTATGTTTCTGGAGGTTATCTAAAAAAGCATAAATATAGTGTTCAGACATACCATAAAGCAGTAGGAGTGTGTGTGTGTGTGTGTGTCTCACCGTGACCCAGCTGATCTGAGCTCCCAGGTCTTTAAAGTAGAAGGTTGCTGTGGTTCCCACAGGCAGGTGCTGCAGAATGTCTTCATCCTTCACAGACTTCCCCTCTACAACACAATCCCATAATGCATCAGCGCAAAACTAAAACATCTTGGCTGGAATTTCATCATGAATATCAAACAACAGTGAGTAAACTAAAATTCACACTTAGCCAGGCTCAGGTTTAAGTCAGGTTTAATCGAGACAAAAACCAACAAGACGCTCAGGCCCAATTTCCCAGTGGAGGATTAAGCCTAGTCCCAGACTTGCTTTGAGTTTGAATGGAAAATCTCTGTTGGTACTACAGTGTAGTTCAAGACTAGGCTTAATCTACTGGCAATAAACCAGCCGTCAGAGTCTGTCTATATATACGGTCTAATAGAACTATTATTAATGTACCAGTAGAAGTGAGTTAAGCAGATTAATTATAGTCAGACCCATTACAGCAAATTACAATTGTCATAAATATATAATATAGAATATGTCTAATATAATGAAGAATAATTAACAGTATATAACTACTATAAGAAGCAGATTAATACCATCATCATGTCAAACACTCTACAGATCCACATAAGTCTCATCACTGTTGTTTTAATATTAATGTTACACAGCAGCAGTATTAACCCCTAAAATCCAAATCTGCTCCCAAATGTTGGCATCAGCAGCTGAATGAGGCTTCAACTTTGGCCACTATAACGCAATGTGAGTCATGAGTGAGGGTTAGAGTGGAACCTCTTTGAAATCCTTCTCTATGACCAACCAGCACTGAAATTAAAGATGCTTCACGATGGTGTTTTTCGGGGTTTTGTTGATCAAAATACAGCTTGAAGCAAATCATAAGTAGAAAAAGGGGTGTGTGTGTGTGTGTGTGCAGAACGGGTTAAGAAGGTGAGTGGCAGAAGGAATGCAAGGCAGATGAAATCCTCAATATTAGCTGCTCATAAGAACAAGAAAATCACATTGAAAAGTCAAAAGGCCACAAAGGAAGCAACTCACTGGGGTCGAGACGGATGGACTGCCGAGCTGGATACCACTGAGGGTCTGAAACAAGACGCAAAACCAACATCAACGAAATACACACAGCACCATTAACCCTTCATGTAGTCACTACGTCTGAATGGGTCATTAAACATAATATTTACAACTGTATTGATTCTGAGAAACTCTGACGTTCTCTATGAGCTGTGTTGTTAGTCAGATCAGACTCTCATAAGTAATTAAGTGACACCTTCTCATTAACACGTTTACTCTGTTGTCTCACTCACGGCTCTTATGGAACATAGACTTGATCTCTCCGATGGTCGCATTGGGCTCCACCTGTCAGACAAATAAACACAAATAAACCCCCCACTCACAACACACTTCACCAGGGAGCATTAGAGTGTGTGTGTGTGTGGTAAATTTAGCTACAATAGCTGCTGTCCCCAGCCAAAGGGGATTTGCAACAGCTGGCATTCAACTGAGAGGAAGGAGGAGGAGATGAAATGAGGATAAGAATGAGAAGGAGTAGGAATGTGAAAAGTATGAAGGAGAGGAGAATAAGAACAAGAGCGAGGAGAATGAGGAGGAAGAAGAAGGAAAATGAATATAAATATGAGTAGAAAAACAAGGGGAGGAAGAAGATGGAGGAGGGGAAAGAGAACAAGGAGGAGAAGAGGAGGAATGAGGAGAAACAAAAAAAGGAGAAGGAGAAGATGATGAAGATGCTACCACTGGAGACACACATGTCAGTCTGAAGATAAACGTGAGGGTGATGTCAGGCAGAAACATTTACCAAACCACCCTTCAAACCTTTCTTCAGTCCTTTTAGTCCCCCACACACACACACACCCAACAAATTATTCACTATTCTCATGCTCATGTTTGAACACTTCGTAGTTAAAATGTTTAGTTAAAAGCAAACAGAACGGAGGAGGCAGCTGCTGCTTGATTAATGACATTAGAAGACATGTTTGTCCAATTATTTTATGTAAAATAAGTTAATACTTGTTTAATGTTAACTTGTGGGGTTTGTAGGTTTTTGATTTTTTGGAAAATATTTTTGAAATGTTTTTTAAACATCCTAATGAAAAACAACATTCAAAATCAATTTCCAGAAGCAAAGCAAGAACGACATCAACAAAGAATACATTTACGCATAACAACTTTTTTTCGATTCAATTCTTCTATATTTATTGTGTATTTTATTGTGTTTATAATTTATTTACAGTGTTCTATGGTCAGTTTGGAGGTTCCGTCTGCTACTCAGAGGTCACACGGTAGCCTGATCCCAGATAATCCTGTGAGAACGTTATTGACACTGCAGTTTACTTCTGTCAGTTCGCTGGATAACCGTGAGAGTGTGAGAGCAAGTGTCCGGAAACCTCGTCTTCCCCCGTGCAAGATTACACCGGGAGTTTACGAGCCTGAACGCTAACGTATGTGTTATAGATAGCAGCGTCTGTACTACTGTGTCTCTGTCGTATTTCACCCAGAAAACATGTCATATCAGCCTGTGCTTTTAGACCTGGATTAACAGTGAATAAACACTCGCTCCAACACCTTTAACAGTCCAAGATCAAGAGAGTCAAGATTCTTCGCGTAATCATGCAAGTGAAATGTGAAGTTGTTTTCTAAGACTGTGCAAGAGATATTAAAATTTCAGCAGATTGGGGAAACTGTCCGAATCAAATATATTGACACATTTTGTACATTTGTACACAATTTTAACAAGGTAATTATAATTTATAGTCCTTATCCTGACCTAAAAGACTTCTAACAAGCACGTAAGGAAGAGTTTCTCTCACCTTGTCCAAGAAGCAGAGCTTCTCCTTGGTCTTGGCATCCAAAATCTCCACCTCGAAAAAAACAACAGCTTTTTTAGTCTTTTTGGCAGGTTTGCGTTTGGTGGGGGGCGCAACGGGTGGTCCCGTCAGCAGCGGGGCTGGGTGGGCCTTTTTGGGCAGGGTTGCTTCTAAAGCCAAGGTGTCCATCGTCACGTTCTCTCTCTCTCTGTGTTCTGTTTTTAGGTGGGAGTCTTTCCTGTCTCTTTCTGCTCGTCTCCCTTCACCCTCTAAAACAAGAGCAGGACGAGGGGAACGAGCCAAGCAGCTGAGGAAATCTCCCCCACCGCTGGTATTCCCTCTCTACCCCCTACAACTGCCCCCTGACTCCACCCTTCTGACTTCATAACCCCCCTTCCCCAAATAAAACCTTCAACCAAATACACACAAAGCCATCTTACGCTGACTTTGTGATGCACTTCTGTAGACTCCCATAATGACATGTTGTAAATAATAATACGAAATAAATGATAAAAAAAGCAATTATACTAAATAATAAGCTAATTATTTTGTAAAAATCTAAATTATTATAACCTAAAAACCACAAAGGCTTTTCAGCATTTATCAATTAATCAATCAAAGAGGTTTTGACAAAGATTAGAATTTAAGATTGAATCATGAAATCCAGGGAGAACAACAATTATACCCCAAACTATGAAACATAAAACACACACTTAGCTCTGCAGAGGGTATAAAGGCCATGCCCACCAACCACGCCTTATCAACGCAAACGGTGCCAATTATAACCACACACACACAGGCTTATTAATAACTTGAAATGGCATGTGCAGATGACACCAGCTGCTTCACATGTCAGTTGAACCCTGACACACACACACATTCTTTCTGCCATGCTAGAGACGTGAATGTGGCTCCGGACGTTTAGAGCATAAATTTTGGAGTCGTTACCTCTTCTTTCAATCCCTACAAAACAGGTGTGTGTTCTTGCTCTCTTCTGCTTCTCTAATGATTAATCATCTCTTTGGTTTAATAATGAAATTATGATTTAAATTAGAAATGTGGACATCAGGTTTCAACAACTCATTACCCAGTCAGATGTTTTCTATCTGTTCAGTTAAACTGACAGATCAATTATTGGTTCCAATCTACAGTAGATTTTTTAAAAATTGGGGGAAAAAACCTCTAGGCTGAAATTAAGTGCTTAAGTTACTATTTTTCATATTTCATCTGCCGTTGAGTGGTTTGCTCTTTTGCGCCCTCGTGTGGACACACACCTTAAATAAACCTATGTTAACCTGATGCTGGAGGAGAAGGCCTGGCTCACAGACTCTAATTCATCCCAAAAGTGTTCCACCAGGTTGAGGTCAGGGCTCCGTGCAGGACAGTCAAGTTCCTCCTCCACACCAAACTCCCTCATCATCCATGTCTTTATGGAGCTTGCTTTGTGCATAGGTATGCACTGGTGTTGGGAGCATGAAATTGTCCAAAATTGTCTCTTGATGTGCTGATAAATTAAGAGTTCCTTTGACTGGAACTAAGGGGGGAGGCCCAAGCCCCACTGGAACAAATGATTTCAGTGATTTGGAGGGCTGGATCTGCAGGGGCTCTGTCGCATTAAATCCCATTAGCAACCTGTTCACTTTTCGGCAGCGCGAGCGCCCTCTTGGTGCATTTACAACCCGGAAGTACTTACAGAACGGCAGTTCAGCAGTCAGAAAAACACGCTTGTCTTACAGGCCTTTAATTTAGTTCAAACCATAGTAAATTGGGAAATTTAAGCATATTATACAGCACTGCAAACCTTCTATAGAGCTCTATACAGTGCTGCAGTTTCTATAGCTGCCTCCAATAACGTGCAATGATTTATCGGTTATTATACAAAATTTAGAAAATATTTGCATTATGTAGTTTTACTTTATCCTAAAGCGCATTTCAATAAGTGCATGGCTATTTTTGTGAAGTCGTTATATAAACGCATATAATGACTAGAGGTAAATAATGCTACAGTAGGCGTACCTTATCCCCAGTAACCAAAAGCAAATGTTTTACCTCATTTAATCTGAAGCTTTTCTTAAAAACGATTTCCTTATGAAAACCAGCCCTCACAAATCCACAGAAATCTGACAAATCTCAGGTTTTCCTGTCTTTTAGTGGACCTTGAGTTATTGTGCAACCTCGCACAATCAGCTTGAATGACTGCACCGACCAGCTCCTGTACAACGCGGTTTAATCCCCTTTATTTCCCCGTTTACTTATTATTACTACTATAACCTTACACTCTTTCAGCACAATTCTTCGTCATTAAAAAAAAAAAGAACTTCGTCCAACAAAACAGCTTTAAATGCGTGAGTAATTACAGAAAAGCTCTTACCTCGTAATGCTTCATTTTGCTCTGCAGTTTAAACTCGTTGTCATCCGAGATGATTGACAGGTTTAAGGTCCAATCGGACATCTCGAAAGATATTGACGCGTCCAATCAGCGCTCAGAATGTTACACTGACGCCATGCAATTTGACAGCCGTGATGCCGCCCACTTTTGTCTTTTTCAAGCCAATAGGATTTAGAGACGACACCGTGAGCGCTGATTGGCCAACAAAAAGCCGGTTGCTAAGTAGAAATATTGTTATGAATATTAGAATCAGAATGAAGTTTCTTACAAAAGGAAGAGGAATTTGCTTTGGTGGTTTTTGCTAAGACATTAAGAGCAAAAAGAGTTCTAAAATGTATTTTTTATGTAATCTATATATAAACTATATAAAAGACATGCATTTTTGAAGAGAGTGCAGCAGTAATTTACAAAGTTTAGTTGTACAGAACATAGAATGAAAAAAGTCATGACATGAATGAACATAGTCTTTTACGCGGTTTTAAAGGGTTTGTTGGAATCAACATAACCAATGACCTAAAGAAAAAATGTAAATTTGAAGGAATTTTAATAAAACTTTTACTATAATATACTTATGACAAATATGTCTTTTGTACACCATAATGCAACACTCTAATTTTTAGAGCGCATTGCCGTTTTAATGAGCCAGTTTGCTGTCATTTGCTGGCATTTATCAGATGCTCTTATCTTGAGTTAATTACTGTACCCAACTGCTGGGACAGTCTGTGAGGCCCTAAACAAAACCTTTAAACCCAATTGCTACCGTGAGATTAAGAAATTGAAGTATCCACTTATCCATAAAGTAACATAAATTCTGCCTAAAGGTAATGAATCTCATCTCTCCTTTTATTGGATGGATTAAATAAATCCTGTCTTTTGAATCATAATGAGTCAAAATGTAAATCTGCTTTAGTCCTGTGACTGAGCATGTAATATTATTAATAAGTGGATAGTGACTTGCTGTAATTTCTGCTCTTAAACATTGATTTTGCTTAGTCAAAAATGGCAGGATTTACTTCACAATAGGTGTGATGGGTTCGTTGACAGGCTCATCTCTACTTTTACAATAAACTTTTAAATTAATCTGAACATCTTCATTATTCGTATAATTTTACTGTGAATAATGAAGAAATAATAACTTTTTAACCATAACTTAGCAAAATGTAAGTCTGTTTCACTCCTGTGACTGTGCAAGCATTTTTAAATAAATGAATATCGACTTCCTAAAGCCAGATTTTCGGCATCTCTTCTTTTTAATATTAATATTTTAATATTGATTGTGCCTTGTTAAGTGCTAAGTGTGTACTTCACAATAGGCGTGGCAGGCTTGTTTTGAAAAGTAACTCTTTTTGACGTTATCAAGGCCTCGCTTCAGCCAATCAGAGCTCGAGACCGCACCAGCCCCGTGTTGGGGGCGGGGTCGTGGGCGCGGCCATAAAAGAGCGTAGAGAACTCGCCAGAAACGCGTGGAATTTTCTCGAACTTTCTGCAACGCTTTAAAAAGGCGATCGCGCCACGGCAGTTTGGTGAGACTTCCGCGCATCTTAACGGACCACGGCAAGTCCAGAGTCAACTTTTTTATTTATTTTTAAACCTCACGTCCACCACAAACTAAAGCCTCCCCGATGGTGAAGATGGGCAAGGACTATTACAGTATTCTGGGCATTCAGAAAGGCGCGTCGGACGATGAGATTAAGAAAGCTTACCGGAAACAGGCGCTGAAATACCACCCGGATAAAAACAAGTCGCCCGGCGCTGAGGAGAAGTTTAAGGAGATCGCCGAGGCCTACGATGTGCTGAGCGACCCCAAAAAGAAGGATATTTATGACAGCTTCGGCGAGGAGGGTGAGTGGGACGAATCCGGAGTCGAAAACTTGGTTTGGGGGGGAAAAGTTCCGAGTAAAGACGCGGCTGGATTTGGGGCTTAAATTAAATTTAAACCCGGTTCTTAGAAAGAGAAAGAGAACAGATCTTAGACCAGAAGTTTAGTCCCTTAACGACATAGTCATGACGTAGTGAAATGTGTAATAATTCTATCTATCTGTCTATCTAGATGTAATAATATATTTTACGTAGTTTTCACAAGGGTTTTCTACAACTGCTGAAAACCACTTTCATGCAAATGTTATAGCATTTACTCTTGTGTAAAACATTAGTTTTTTTTAAACTAATAATGTATTAAGAGGAATATATATATGTTAGAGGAGGGGTAAGGGCATAAACAACAGCTGCGTTGTGCAGTTTGTCTACGTGATTGTTGTTCTGGAGAAGTGTGTGTGTGTGTGTGATTTGCTGGAAGGTTCCAGCACTTTCCTCCAACCGGGGCGGAGAGTTAGGACCTGACCCAACCCCATTAGCACAGGTCCAAACCTGTTTTACTACCTGGAGCTTTACACAAGAGAAATCAGAGCAAAAGGCATGTAATACAAGTTACACTGGGGGTTTTCTGACTGATTTAGGGCTGTCCAGCAGGATATATACTGTACTTACTATACTTAGTCATTTTAAACGTTTCTTCCCCTTCAAATTGGAACTTCATGATTTCTCAACTTCAATTCTAGTTATACTTTATGCTTTTTTGAAAGCTGCTAGGCCTACGTTCAGGTATATAATTTTACTAACCTACTGAAATAAACTAATTAGCATCCGCCATGTAAAACGAAAGTGAATGAATACTATGTTGTGTTTGTTTTTATTGTCTTGGCCTTTGGCTAAAACAGTAATCTAATTTTCTGTGCTTTTGAAAGTGACAAATCTCAGTTTTGCTACATTTTATAAAGTATAAAAACAATACCAAATGCATTTATTATTATTAACCCAAATCGGACCTATTAAGTGCAAGTACAAGATGGCCTTTTTGGGCCTATTTTCTAACGATTTTACTCAGAACCTAATCTTCTCTCTGCAGGGCTGAAGGGCGGAGCTGGTGGTGGCGGCGGGACTCCAAATGGCTTCACATACACGTTCCAGGGTGATCCCCATGCCATGTTTGCGGAGTTCTTTGGGGGACGGAACCCCTTTGAGTCGCTCTTCGGCCGCCGAGGCGGAGGAGATGAGGACATGGACACCGATGACCCATTCGTCAACTTCGGGATGGGAGGACTAGGTGGAATGGGAGGCTCACGCCATTTCTCTATGGGCAGCGGTCACGGAGGGAGGCTGGAAAAGAAACAGGACCCCCCCGTGACCCACGACCTTAAGGTGAGCCTGGAAGAGGTGTTCTCTGGCTGCACCAAGAAAATGAAAATCTCCCGCAAGAGGCTGAATCCAGACGGCAGAACGATGCGGAATGAGGACAAGATCCTGACAGTGGAGGTGAAGAAGGGCTGGAAGGAGGGCACCAAGATCACGTTTCCCAAAGAGGGAGATGAGACGCCCACCAATATCCCTGCCGACATTGTGTTTGTGGTTAAAGACAAGCCTCATCCCGTGTTCAGACGAGACGGCTCGGACATCATCTACCCAGCCAAGGTGTCGCTGAAAGATGTAAGTCATGGTCATTGATCTTTGCAGATTTGTTAGGGTTATATTCACCCAAATCTGTCCATTTATAGATTATCTCTCTCTCTCTCAGGCTTTATGTGGTTGTACGGTCAAGGCTCCGACGCTGGACGGCCGCTCCATCACTGTACCGGTTCAGGACATCATCCAGCCTGGTATGAAGAAGCGCATCACGGGGGAGGGCCTTCCCTTACCCAAGACCCCGGAGCGGCGCGGAGACCTGGTGGTGGAGTTTGAGGTCAAGTTCCCAGAGAGGCTGAGTAAAAGCGCTCGGGACACCATTGCCTCCGTCCTGCCTGCATCCTGAATGCCGTACAACCCACTTGCTCTGCCACAGGGAGCCACAGAAGAGTTTGTGAGCGTTATTTTACAAGACGCAGCGCGGGGCTTTCACTTGTCACAGGTTACCTGTGGTGAAAAGAACTCGAGGGAAATGTCTAGTCTCTCTGGATAGAGACACCAACAAACTAGACTGGCAAAATGCCTTTCTGCTGTGCTTTTCATTTTCCCCATTTTTGTGTTGCTGCTCCACATGTTGAGTAGCAGGAAAGAAATACATGGTTCTTGTAGGACCATGTTGTGGTTTTTTTGTGTGTAAAAATGCGATGAGTACTTTTAGGCACTTAAAATAGAGACTAACAGTTTTTGTATATTCAGAGATTTTGTTTGCTGTTTAATTTTGTATGATGCCCAGGCAACAGTGATGTACAGAATGTGCTTTTTATGAGCAGTAAACTGCCAAGATGTGCACATTCCCCATTGTTTATGGAGTTGACCAAAGAAAGTTCATCTTTGTACATGGAAAATTATTAAAAAATAACAATATAATATTTATTAGTCTGTTAAAGCTGCAGACAAGTTAAATATGGACATGGAGAACAGGGGTGTGTATTTTCTTACACATTTGTGTGTTGTGGAACTTTGTGATAGGATGTGTGTTAAGATTTAAACGCTTAGCAGATTTATCAAGGTCTCCTGCTGCAAAACGCATGGTCACGTTGCAGAGCTATTAGTCAATACCTTATGCTGCACTTACATGACTATGAAGGTTAAATATCTCCACTTATTACTGTGTTGCACGAGTAACTTCATCTGATTCTTCCTAAATCTCCTCTGGACCTTTATAGAGCATGTACAAGAAAAAAACAACTGCAGAGACTGCTGTTTCTGTAAATTATTTTTCCACATTTGTAAAATTAAAAATATTTATTTTGGCTCTCAAGTCAAAATAGAAGAATTTGTTGTATTGTAAATAAAATTATAAAGGAATTGTTTAGCCATTTTTACTGTATCTTGAATGATTTTAACTCGTTCCTTCCTTAGATGATCTCGCTGTTTCCAGTTGAACCAGATCCAGGTATGAGCTTAAGGCATAGAAGGGGAAGTTGTGTGATTCTTGACCAATGTAAATTTTTTAAAACACAAGTTGTTTAGTGAGAAAGTTTAAAAGTAGTCCTGCTTTATATAGCTCTTTATATAAGATCACATATAAAGAATTGAATGTTTATTGAATAAATGCAAATTAGGGGCAAGAAAGTCTCATTGTAATTGTAAAAGACTTTATACATGCTACAGAGTAATATTTATCATCTCTAAACTCATTAAGATACACCACCATTATTTTGAGATACAATATAAACAAACCTTTTATAGAATCAAATTTTATCACATATAAGATCAAATGACTATCGGTGAGCACAAAAGTATGAGTGAAATTACAGCTCAATGTTGAACATTTAATATGCCATGCAATCCTGTTTGTCTATTTTCTCTTCTGTCTTTGCTGGTCAGCGTTGGTTTCGGCAGAATTTTGGGATGGTTTTTGCTGGAAATGACAAAACCACTTCTTGTACTGCTGCCTGACCTGGGGGTAGTTAAGAAACGACGGATAAATAATGAATTATGCCATCATGAAGAGAGATATATCACGCAGCCTGGCATCGTAACATTTAAATAACATTAACATAAAAACATGGAATATTATTGTTTTATCTGGAACAGTTGAGAAGAATCAGCTTGGTAATAGTTAGGATTTTTTAGGTTTTAAACTTGTTCTGCACTAACACTGCATTTTCCAAAGGAGTCAAATGTGTCCCATAAGTAATGTGTCTGAACTAGTAACACACAGAGAGACGCACTGCTGCTTTTAAGATGAGTTATTAAGTATTGGGTCATTAAATATTGCTGCAAAACAATGGGCCTCATTCTGCATTATTTGAAAGTGTTTTCTTAACTTTACATATGACATTAAATAGCATAATATCAACCAGCTGTAGAACTGAAGAAAACCCAATAAGATGTTTTGTAATGTTTTGCACAAGAGTGAATAAAGGTAAAATTTGTATAAATTTGCTGTTGTAGCTATAGATTCTGTTCTTACCTCAATACAAAAAGTTGTAACATGAATAAGAAACATTGGTGAATATCAGAGTGAAAGTTAAGAACAAATTTCCTCATAACAACTTAAAGTTTGTTGAGAATTTTTACTATTATCACTACAGGAAAAACAGCGAGTACTCGCATGTGCTGACTGACCTCCTGGTTGAAGACACAGTGGACGAAGAAGATGAAGGTGCCCTGTTGGGAGTTGAAGAAGAGGAAGGGTATTAACAGCACGCTGTGAGTTTTGGTGAAGAATCCCAGCACCCAGGGACAGCCAATGATAAAGAACTGCAGCAATGTTTTAAACATCACAGTTCTGATGAGATTTCTATCAGCTGCAGTCCGTTTCTTCTGCAGTATCTCATTGTTCAGGCCTCTCAGAGTGAAGACCACAAGAAAACTGATGATGATGAAGAGAATCAGGTTTAACTGTAAAACAAAAATTGTTCTGAATACCACACAGTTGTCAGCTAAATCAAAATGTTTCCTGCTGTGATCTGAATAGTACTTTATGACAGAAGTATGGCGGTGATAAATAGAAATATTTTGGTCTGGGAACTTAGTTTACTCATGCAAAAGTTAAAAATATTGATGAATGACCAAAAACACTGGATCTTATCAACCGTTCTTAAGAAAATATTTTTAAAACCTCATGAAGAGTCCATTATTATGGTATTTGAGATTCGTCTTTAAGTAAGAACAGAATCTTTCAGCCCTGATGAACACTCTTACACAATTTGTTTGCATTCACATTTGATTAATTATTATGAGAATTTGTAGTGTCCAGAAGTTTAAAAACGGCAAATCAATCCCACATAGACTTTTCTCAGGAACTTTCTTTAACAATGTAAGAAAAGAATTCAAGAAGATGTTTGTGAATGAGAGCCTTTGTTTCCATTACTTGTTGTTTAGTACTTACGCTGAGAATGAAGGCAACTGGACCCAAAAAGCTCCAGAGGAAGCTTAGTTCCATCTTAATCCAGCACCTACAAAGCAAGAAAAATGACACATGATGATTGCAGAGAACACCCAGCAGTCAAACAGAATGAAAACAAGCTCAGTACTGACGGAACAGCAGTAGGTAGTGTAACGGTTAGGGAGTTATCCCCGTGATCAGAGGGACGCCAGTTAGGTACTACTGAGGTACTCATGAGCAAGGTACCATCCCCAAGCACTGCTCCCTGAACGTTGATAGACCTGCGGATGTCACATTCGGTGGTGCATTCACAATGATGGTAATCTTTCACTTAAACAGTAGTGGCTAGTTAGTAGTTTGCTAGTTATACTAGTTTGCATGCTTAACCTCCTGCATGGAAACTTGCTAGGAACAAACTTGTTTCAATGCATTACACACAGAGAAGAGGGGTATCATTTCTATAGCCATAGGTACATTTGTCAGAAAATGACCATGTAAAGAATTTTTCTTACATTTTAAAGATACAAAATGATGTCGACAACAAATGTACATAATTCTACATTTGAAAAGCTTGGAGTATGAGCAAGCGATACAGCAAATTCACAAAATCCCGATTTAAATAAAGAATTGGGTTTAATGAAATAAAAAGGCTACTGGTAACTTTACATTCATTTACTGGTATGAATACAGTTAGGGCCAAAAATATTTGGACACAATTTTCAAGATTTGGGCTCTGCAAGCCACCACAGTGAATTTGAAATTAAACAACTAAGATGCAATTGAAGTGCAGATTTCAGGTTTAATTCAAGGGGTTGAACAAAAATATCCTATGAAATGTTTAGGAATTGCAACCATTTTCTACAAAGTCTCCTCGTTTCAGGGGCTCAAAAGTGATTGGACAAATTAAAATTACCATAAATAAAATCTTAATTTTTAATACTTTGTCGAGAATCCTTTGCAGGCAATAACTGCCTAAAGTCCGGAACCATGGACACCATCAAACGCCGGGTTTCCTCCTTTGTGATGCTTTGCCAGGCTTTTACTGCAGCTGTCTTCAGTTGTTGCTTGTTTGTGGGTCTTTCTGTCTTAAGTTTTGTCTTAAGTAAGTGAAATGCTGCTCGATCGGGTTAAGATCTGGTGATTGACTCGGCCACTGCAGAATATTCCACTTCTTTGCCTTAAAAAAACTCCCGGGTTGCTTTTGCAGTATGTTTTCGGTCATTGTCCATTTGTCCTGTAAAGCGCTGTCCAATCAACTTGGCTGCATTTGGCTGAATTTGAGCAAAAAGTACTGTATATCCCTATACACTGCAGAATTCATCCGGCTGCTTCTGTCTTCTGTCACATCATCAATAAACACCATCGACCCAGTGCCACTGGAAGTCATGCATGCCCATGCCATCACATTGCCTCCACCATGTTTTACAGAAGATGTGGTGTGCTTTGGATCATGAGCCGTTCCAAGCTCCTCCATGCTTTCTTCTTCCCATCATTTCGGTACAGGTTGATCTTAGTTTCATCTGTCCAAAGAATGCTGTTCCAGAACTGGGCTGGCTTCTTTAGACGTTTTTTGGCAAAGTCTAATCTGGCATTTCTATTTTTAATGGCATATTTTTAATCTATTAATGGCTTGCGCCTTGTGGTGAATCTTCTGACTTTGCTCTCACAAAGTCTTCTCTTTATGGTAGACTTAGATACTGATACACCTACTTCCTGGAGAGTGTTCTTCACTTGAGTGGATGTTGTGAAGGGGTTTTTCTTCCCCATGGAAAGGGTCCTGCGATCATCCACCACTGTTGTCTTCCGTGGACGTCCAGGCCTTTTTGAGTTCCCGAGCTTACCAGCGCTCTCTCTCTGATGGATTTCCTCTTTTTTTCGGGCATTGAGATCTCCCTTGACTGCATGTTGTGGGTTCACAGCAACCGCTTCCAAATGCAAATGCCACACCTGGAATCAACTCCAGACCTTTTACCTGCTTAATTGATGATGGATTAACGAGGGAATAGCCCATGCAGCCCATGAAAAAGCTTTTGAGATAATTGTTCAATTACTTTTGGTCACTACTTTTGGTTGGCTACATACACTATATTGTCAAAAGTATTTGCTCACCTGCCTTTACACGCATATGACATTAAGTGACATCCCATTCTTAATCCATAGGGTTTAATATGACGTCGGCCCACCCTTTGCAGCTATAAAAGCTTCAACTGTTCTGGACAAGCTCTCCACAAGGTTTAGGAGTGTGTTTATGGGACTTTTTCACCATTCTTCCAGTAGCACATTTGTGAGGTCAGGCACTGATGTTGGACGAGAAGGCCTGGCTCACAGTCCCCACTCTAATTCATCCCAAAGGTGTTCTGTCGGGTTGAGGTCAGGGCTCTGTGCAGGCCAGTCAAGTTCTTCCACACCAAACTCGCTCATCCAGGTCTTTATGATCCCTGATTTAAAGAGCTGTAATTCCTAAACCCAATTTTGATGTGAATACCCTCAAATTAAAGTTGAGAGTCTTATAACTGTATCTTGAATATATTTTGATAAACAGTTAAAATAACAATACTTGTGTCACTGTCCAAATATTTCTGGGCCTAACTGTATAAGCAAGGTATAATCTTGACACATGTTAATTTTGATTGATAATGTTGTGTTTTGTACAGAATTCATTTTCTGTGTGTAAATGGTATACCTTTCTAACAGGTATATATTTGTAGCAGGACATATAGTAGTGCAGAAATATGCTTTTAGAAGTACAGAAAAGAAACTACATAAATATTCAAACACCAGTGTTCAAGGTACAGCGCTCATTAACTTAATAGGGTACGGCATTAGTAGATCTGATGTTGTTCCAGCTTCTTACACACTTACTGTTTACTGTCGTATCCATCAGGGACAATTCCAACAGACACGCCCACTATGAACAGGGGGATTGTGTAGCCAATCACAGTCAACCATGTGCCACTCAGCACCTCCCTCTGCATTGATTTGATCTTTGACAGGTTCCTCACCGAGATAAAGAGCAGCACAGAATCAATCGACATCCACACAAACGAGGAGATGAAGAAGAAGTGGAGAATACCTGCCAACACCTTACACAACACCTGGAGAGAGAGACGATGCATCAATTATGCAATTAAGCTCAACACCACTAGTAAACCCACTCACGTGGTGGTTCGTATGAGCAGTAACGCACCTGTCTAATGTGGATGGTGCATGTAGATAGTAAGACTTACTTCGTAAATATGTACAAGGAAATGCTGTGTGAGCAGGAAGAGAAGATGAGCCAGCAGGAGGCTTAAGCACATATTAAATAGAGCCACGTTGGTCACTCTGGCATTCCGCCGACAAAGGATAAAGGTCAACAAGGTCAGGCTTAGGAACACCAAGCCCACTGCCACGGCCACCACGCTGAACAGGTACTCCATCTTAGAGGGGGCCTTAATAATCAGGTAGACAAGAACAAAAGTCATTGCTACAAACAAGTCTAGATTTCCATACATTGACATACATTTACATTTCATAATGACAAGTACAGTCTCTATGAGAGCAAATGTGTTTTTAATGCAAATCCAATGAGCTTCATTGTTCAGAGTGCCTTCAGTGGGGGAAAAAAAAACGGCGGTCAAAGCGCTTCAAGTTGAAATCCGTTCACAAAGACGTGAGTATCTAGTACAAACGCTGCCTCTAATACCAAGATGCCATTTCTCTCTACTGTAAAGACTTTTTTTTTAAAGACTTAAACTTTTATGTCTCTTTTACCACTTCTAGAAGCATGAATCCGTGATCATACATATATAACTACAATATTAATACTGTAGCCTGGATGTAGCTTCATTTTAAATCATAAGTAGTGGGAAGCTTGAAAAGCTTCCATTTTGAAGAACTTGGTCTCTTACCCCTGATGAAGGTCCAGTCTGCATGATGAGAGCAAAGGTTGCTGGGTAAACACAGGAGCATTTACTGTAACTGCTATTGATCTTAATAACATCACATTTGCCATCTACCCACTCCAACTTTTGCCAAGCCATGCAGATTAGAGTGCCTTCCGTGTTCCCCTCCTAGTCAAAAACAAAGATGTGAAAATGTTTGTGATGACGGCATGTGACTAGGCTTGCTCCAGGAAACAAATCTGCTAGGACATGCAAAGTTCTCAGCAGCATTTATATATTAACAACACATTTCATGCTCATGTTTTAATTTGTCATACAGCAAACGTGGTTAATTTGTGGCAAACAGTGGAGCTTGCCAGAATATGTTGCCACAAGTTTACCGCTGTCAGCCACTATTGACAAATGTATTTGCCAGTAATGACAAACTTGTAGTGAACTTTTGGTGACAAAATTGCGACTAAACTGCCAAGGGAATCAAATCAAATTGTGAGATTTTTGGAATTGTGCACTCGTAATAAACATAGACATGCCTTACAATCAGCAGTATTTACTCACATAAATGTGTTTCAGGGTGAAGTTCATGGGTGAAGTGAGTTGAGTGTTGTTGGTGTGTGGAAATGTGACTGATACCACATTGGACATCAAGGTTCTGACTGTGCCATCATCAGTATTGAAAAAGCAAGGACTCGTCATGTTAAACTGGCTGGTGTAGCCGAAAAAAGCCACAGCAGCTGACCCTGAAGCATAAATAAGTCATCGAGAACTTACTTTTATTGCTTTTACAATAAACATACATTTATTATTAGTGGAAAAATGAAGATATATGAAAACAATAGTTGGAAATTGTGTTAGGACTGTAACATCAGAAACACTTTATATACAGTTACATAAAACATACAAGTTAGTGAAAGAGAGCTTTGCAACTTACCATTGTTGTTCTTTGAAATCCCAATGAGATCAACCTCCAAGGAAGAATTATTTATTACAAGTTGTGGGATTTTTTTCAGATGGGAATGAGGTCCAACAGCGAATAACTGAACCTCTGATATATTGAAGTAAACAAACAGATGGAGACATACAGATTTAACATTATCATTATCTTTAGATTAATGTACCAGTATTCATTTGGCACTTCCAGACAATTTCGATCAATGTGAGAGGGTGATACACTTCTAAATGTGTATGTGTATATATATATTAAACTAATTTGCTTATTTACCTAATGTTTGGAGCATGATTGTGGTGAGGTTGTAGGTATCAGTCTCTATCACCATTGCAGATATTAGTTTCTCAGTAGCTTTTAGTACAGAGTCGGCATAAAACACAATCTCTTTACATGTCGTATTCTCCAAAACCTTCACACAGTTCATTTTCTCTTCTAGATAAATTTCCACAATCTAAAAAAACAAACAAACATTACCTTAGTTCCAACAATAAACACTGATTTCCATTCAAATGGACAATGCCACGTTTTATGAAGCGTCTCAACTCCAAGTTCCTTACATCTTTAGGTATAACTTGAACGTGACTGCTCAAAATCTGTGTCAGGAGATCTTCTGCACACTCCTTACTGCAGTGAACCTGGGAAGAAAGGACGATTAGGCAAAGTGAGCTTGAGTAATTCTTGAGTTGTTTACAGTATTTATCACGGAAGCAGCTTGTAATACGTACCTTGCATTCTTTTGGTAGTGTTAGATCTAAATCTGTAATAAAAGTTATGACAGTATAAATAGCATTAGGGGTTAGAAGGGAACAATTTTAAATGCAGTTTAGATGTAAGAAGTATGAAATATGGACCAAAACTGTCAGCCAAAACAATGTAAAGTTGTAAGTATGGATGCACAATAGTATCGGAATCGTGTGGGAATCAGCAGATAATTGATCAGAACATTTTCTTTGTTAAGAAGTGGTGATGAATGAGTTTATACTCTGATCCCCGTCCACAGTTACTTCCATGGACTGCTATTGTTTCAGACTGGTTTTTGTACCTGTACATCCGTAAGTGTCTTTGTTGGGTAGAAAGCCATTGTACATTATGAGTCCAGAGTTACACATACAGCCTCCCTCAGGGCTACACTGAGCATTAACACCACAAGAATCAACGCTGCATGATGAGTGGCCTACAAGCACAATGGATAGAAATCATTTGTGTCATTATAGAAATTTAAAACATTTTGTAGCCATAAGATGGAAAAAATTTGCTCTGCAACCTAAAAGGAAATGTGAAGAAAATCTTTGTTCCAAATTACTGCTGAAAATTGTCATTCATTTATTCATTCATTAGTGCATTACTAATTGATTAATTCATTACTAATTTTCAAGAAATATTTAACCTTGGTGTTAATGATGAATAAGTAAGTGATTGATAAGTAATTGATTAAGTAAGTAAGTATTGATTAATGTATTACTAGCAAGCCTCCACATTGAATATTTTCAGCTGATCTTTACCACAGTATTAAAAATGCATTTATTAATGACATTATAACCAAGTTTCAAGGCTGACTGGAAGAAATACCTTCAAGTTTTACCTAAGTATATATTTAGGTAAAAGTAAGTTGAAAATGTTACTTCCGATCAGTGTTGAAAAGTGTTAAAGATGAAACAGCAGTGTATTTTATGATACATGAGTGTTCTCTAAAGGTGAAAATAATGAACTCACGTGTCCTGTAAACTCCATCAGTGGGCATGAGGTAATACATCACCAGGCCGCCACCACAGTCCAGATACCGCATGCTGTCCACCACAAGGTCACACGTGTACGCATAAGTGTCCCCGGAACTTCCCCAGTTAAAAGTGAGATCGGTGAAATTGACCAAATCAGCAGTATCACTAAGACAGAACTTTAAGCAGGAGTAGACCATTCTGTCTCCACCGATCCCCGAGAAGTGATACCAGCCCTCCTGTAATGCAGAGTCGTTTAGAGCAAATGCAGACGAGTTGAAACCAATATTCCTCCACGGGTTAGAGAGAATGCTGGGTGACTGGCATACATCTGAAAAATTGAGAAAATATAAGGTTATAAATATATTTAATGCTATTTTACCTCAAAAGTATTTACGTAAGTTTTCCACACAACCTTTATTTGGACATTCTCCCCACTGTCTGTCTCTGGTGAGGTTTTCAGTTGTGCTGCACCACAAGGCAGTGTGATTCAAACTGACACAATCATTATAATATAATCCGTTGTAATAAAATGGAAACACGCATGGAGCTCCCATAGAATTGCCATTAATTGTGGCATTGTCTGCAGAGAAACAAAAGGTTTAAAGTTACAAGCAAATTTCAGCAAGAAATAACTTGAGTTTATTTTCAATTTCAATGTTAATGTTACTTACATATATTAGACACTCAAACATAATTTAAACACAATTGTTCTAATTAAAATTTTACTACTACTTTGCTATAACCATAAAAATATAAAGACTAAACAAGAAATTCAGATATAAAGACTCTCAGGTTTAACTGCAACACATAAAAAATATCCAAATTAATTACACAACTTGTGCATTTATTACTTACAGTAAATTTCAGTAGCACTGTATGTGACTGTAGTTAACATGTGTAGAGTGATGCCTGAAATTAAAAAAAGTAATTTAGAAAAACTGTTACGTTCAAACTTTTCCAACTTCTTGTAAGACTTTAATATATATGACTAACTCTAATTTGGCCAGTGTTGGGAAGGTTATTTTTAAAATGTATTCCACTACAGATTACAGAATACATGCCCCAAAATGTAATTTGTAATGTATTCCGTTAAGTTACTCAATGTGAGCAACGTATTCTGAATACTTTGGATTACTTAATATGCTGTCATGCTTTTAACAACTACATGAATGTAGCAATCACATCCTGCAAATTCTTGTTTGTTTTTCTCTACCAATTGGCTGTTAAGCCCAAGTCTCCCTGAATAGACAATATATTTACTTTAAAGGAGCAAACACACAATTTCAGAGTAAGAAATGCACTCCTGCCCGGGCACTGCTGGCTCTGTTGTGCTGGCTCCGGGTCCACTGTGTAACTGACGCCACCAACGTTAACAGGACGCTCACATTAGAGCCTCTTATTGCGTGTTTTGTTTGGGTTTCCATCAATGCATGGAATTACCAAAATTAGAGAGGGGATGGAGAGGGGATAGCCTAACATATGAAACAGGAAAAGACCGCCGTGTAATCCATTTATTTCAACAAAGTAACTGTATTCTAATTACCACCTATTTAAACGGTAACTGTAATGGAATACAGTTACTCATATTTTGTATTCTAAATACGTAATGCCGGTACATGTATTCCGTTACTCCCCAACACTGAATTTGGCACAAACACAATGACAATCAGATATGTGAAACAATGGATAAAGTCAAAGTGAAGCATAAGTTATTCAAGAAAAGACCATTTCTCATTTATAGCACACAACAAAAGTTTATCAAATTTAATTAAAATTGATCCAGTTTAACAGTAGAGCAAAGTACTTACTCATGAAAAGGTAACTGACTTTGTTACTTGTCATGGTTATCTTCTGGATGCAGAGAACCGTATAGATAGTACTCTCAGGCCAGAATGTTATATAGAGGAACTGGCATTTGCATGCATTTTTGCATTTGAAGGTAATGTTGATGTGTTTTGTATTTTGGAGAGGATGTGTTCACTTCCTAGTTAAGCCATGACTCATCCAAAAAAACATTCACAGGCCACATTTTCATAAGTCCTCTCATATTACATCTTTGTGTCAATAGGGTAAGATTATGTGTCACAACATCTAAATATTTCAGTAGCTGCTCTTTATATGTTAGAATTTTTGCAGTTCTGAACACCCGTCGAAAAAGATAGTTTTCCATCTCAGCATGGTCACTATGTTATTGGATTTCAGGTGTCATTAATATGAAATAAAATTAAATAATCTGTTAAGCGAGTTGAGTAGCACAATGAGTTCCACAATCTGAGCAGAACAGTTATTTTTAAAAAGATTGTTAAAGTCAAGCAGGTAACAACGGTCACAAAAATACAGGACATAAAATGCAGTTTAGCAAACATTTGTGAACGTAAAAACTCTTCTACAAATGTACCAAAATTTTCTACAGTGTTTTCAGGAAACAGTTGACCAAAGAATAGCTTGAAGTTATGCATGTCCACCCGGCTTTCTGTTTTATAACAACTGGCATGTTCTGAACTAAAAGTAATTTACAAAATGATGATTGATACTGAATTAAACAGACAGGCAGTAATACACCTGCCCTGAAGTACATAAAAGTTTGATCTAAATTCTGTGTTCATATTATTTCTTGTTACAGAATTCGCTCATGGATTTATTACAAATACGGATATAGACAATGCAGTTGTGGCAGAAAAGAAGCAGGTGGCAGCCTATAGCCAGTAAAATATGATGAAAGCTATGATTTTAAGTTTTGCAAAAGCTGAAGTTTCGGCAAAACAACTTCTTGTACTGCTGTCGGACCTGAAAGTAAACCAAACAAGAAAAATATGTTGTCAAAACCAGATCAAATGTGCAAATTTTCTTCAGGACAGTTACCCATCACCCTGCTGCAAATTTGACTGTACAACCTCACAAATAGACATGCTGCGAGTTGATTTGAGTGCTAGCATTTTACTAATGCCACAGCTGTAGTTAATTATGGAGTTGAACTCTAGTGTTTGAATGCCTCACTCTGTGCTCTCACAATGAGGAAGCTACTCTGGGGCAACTGCACATTTTCATAACTCAACATTCACACAAAACACACTGTGTCCAAAATTATTATGCAAGAGAGTTTTCTTTCTACCAGACGACCAACAGGTCTCAACCCGAATCCCAGAGTGTCTAGCTGACAATTCTTCTTGGAAGGAATCCCACCACCTCAAGTTAAATCCTAGCAAGACTGAACTCTTGTACATTAAAGACAATCCATCGCCAAAACTTGACCTTGCCATTTCTTTTGATAACTCTTATCACCCCTTCAAAAACGGCAAGAAACCTTGATGTCACTCGGGATGACGAACTGTCATTCTCTTCACACATTAGCAACCTCACTAGGTCCTGCAGATATCTCCTATACAACATCAGAAGAATCCACCCCTTTCTCACCACTTCAGCTACTCAGCTTCTCGTCCAGTCCTTGTCCTCTCTAAGTTGGACTACTGCAACTCCCTAATGGCTGGACTTTCAATAAAGGCAACACGACCACTTCCACTGATCCAGAATGCAGCTGCAAGACTTGTCTTCAGTGTCTCTAAATCCTCGCACTCCATACCTCTACGGCGGAACCTGCGCTGGCTCCCTGTGGCTGCTCGCATCAGGTTCAAATCCCTACCACTTGCCTTTAAAGCCAAGACTGGAACATTACCTTCTTACTTATCAGCACTGATTAAACAATGTGTCACTTCTTGGCCTCTCAGAGCATCAACCGCTGCTCATCTGGAACCAACTTAAAAGAAGAGGAAGACATGCATCAAGACTCTTTGCAGTGCTGGCTCCTCAGTGGTGGAACCAACTTCCTTTTGCCATAAGAACTGCTGGGTGCCTTGCTGTGTTCAAACATCGTCTGAAGGCACACCCCTTCAAAGAGTATCTCGGGGATTAATTTACCTCTTACTATTTACGTTGTCTTACTCCTCAAAAAAACAACCCCCCCCCCCCAAAAAAAAACAAAAAAACCCCACTAACATGTATGTCTGTACGAATCCGTCTCATATCCTGTGATGTTCACATGCTGTTTGTTTTCCAAAGCTTGTGAAGATCATGTTAGTGTGCTGCTTGAGTGAGACTGACCTGTTTGTTGAGAACACAGTGGATGAGGAAGATGACGGTTCCCTGCTGGGAGCTGAGCAAAAGGACAACAAATTCCAACACGCTACTGTTGTTTGTGAAGAAACCCAGGATCCATGGACAGCCCAGGATGATGGCATGGAACAGGGTTTTAAAAGCAAGTGTTCTACACAGAGAAAGAGAGAAGATGTCATATCACAGAAATTAACATGGCAATATACCTATACACACATTAAAGTCCATCTGGTTCAACTTCTAAACTCTCAATTGCTGTCTTAGAATTTCCACAAAAATCACACTGGATATGTAATTATTTTCACTTATTATTTTAAGGCCAGTTTAGGATTTATGTTGCTCACTGTAAGAAACCCCTGATTGCATTTTGCAAATCTCAATATGTAAAGTTCCCATGTGGCATATTAACACATTCACTCATGAACACAGCCATGAAAATTGCATAAAGTATGATTTTGGGTTGAAGTAAATGAAAGACGTATGCTAACATGACACTGATCACTGTACGCATATTACTGTGTAGTATCTTTAACCAATAAAGTGTGTTTAACCAGTTAACATTTCAGTTTCACAATTAAACTATCATTTATGAAATTCTTAGCTATACATACAAACTGCAGAGATCGTCCACAAAATGACTGCTAATATCAGTAAAAAAAAATTTTAAGTGAAGCCTGCAACCTTTTCTGTTTAAGCTGGGAAACGTCACTATTCAGGCGGGACAGAGAGGATCTGAGGTAGATGAGGATTAAACCAAACAAAATGATGTTTGACTGAAAAAGAAAGAAATAATATTCTCTCTTTATATATATTGAAATGCTCTTCAGGAATTTGAGACAGTACTGTAACAAACACAAAGATTTGTGCGTAGTGTAAAGACGATTCTGTTTGTACTTACTACCAGAAAAAAGCAAACAGGACCAAGAAAACTCCAGCGTACACCTCTGGTCTTCTCAATCCAGCATCTTCAGTGAGGAAAATACACAGAACTCAGTAAGTACATATAATTACAGACAAAATTAGACGTTCGTCACAGATTTTCTACTAGTTTTGCAAACTGCTCTTGTTCTGTGATGTGACCTGTTCAAACTGAGCATTTCTGAACGGAGAATTTGAGACATTCTTGCACTTTGCACTTCAAAACACCCAGTAGTGTACTTTGCACATATTTACATCCACACTTTGTTTATTTATGTATATTTGTTTGTATATTTATGTATATTTTCAACTGCTTTCTTTATTATACACATTTGTGTGTCAGCACAAAACAGGGAACAAGGGCACCGGTGTAAAATATCGCTTTGCTCGAAATGGGACAATAATAAAATGGGCACGATGGCCACAAAACAACAACAGAAATCATCTCTTTTATTCAGACATCCAAAAGAGGTATAACACAACGGTGGATCAACAGACACAAAATGGAGAGATGTGCCTAAAAAAAGGGAGCTGATTAACCTAAAAACAATCAAAACAATAAGTTAATAGATTAACCCAAACAAGATCCTAAATACTAAACCAATAGATTAACAGATGTGAACTAACTGGGGGTGAGGAACTAAACTAGGACCAGTGAACAAACAGTTTGGGTAAAACTAGAAACAAATATCTAAATAAGAACAGGTGTAACTGATAGAGATCTAGCTAAAGGATTTTTAAAAATCAGGACACAAGGAGGACAGGACAGAGGGAAATGACTGCCATACCACACAAGACACACACAAGACAGGACAGGGTTCTTCTCTTATCATTATGACACTATTTCGTGATTACGAGAAAAGATCTCATAATTACGAGCCGAACATCTTGCAATTACAAGAAAATCTCAAAATTAAAAGAAAGATCTTGTAATTATGAGACCAGCGTCTAAAAATGACAAAAAAATATTTTTACTTTCTCCTCTGTGGATAAAGTAGGTGCTAAAAGGGAGACCTCTCATGAAGAGATGTTGTAATTACATCATGACTTCATAATTACAAGAAAAGATCCTGTAATTATGAGAGAAACACTCATAATAACAAGAACCACCTTGTGATCTTTCTCTCTAATTTTGCGATGCTGATCTTGAAATGACAAGATCTTTTTTTGTAATTTTCATAATAGTGTTTCATAATTACAAGTTAAGGCACCTTTATTTATTTTTCTTCTGTGAACATAACACATTTCTGTATAAAAGTGACTTATATAAATTAAACACCCCTCTTATTTATATCTCGTGACTGCACACTTACTGATTACTGCCATATCCTTCAGGCACCAGCCAAGCAGACACTCCCACCACAATCAATGGAATGGGGAATCCAACCGCAATCAGATATTTCCAGCCAAACACCTTCATTGTCTTCTGTCTGACGATCGATAGATTCTTCACGGAGATGAAGAGCTCAACAGCCTCAATAAACATCCAGACAAAAGCGGACACAAAGAGGAAGTGGGTAACTCCTGCTACCACTTTACACCCCAGCTAAGAAAAAGAGAAAGGAATTCAATTCCAGTTTTTCTTCTCACTCAATGAGTAGTCGTAGTTTAAGCGTCCTCATAATTAAGGCACCACCTGATGAGGTTGTATGTGGTCCAGGAATGCTTGAATGAGCAGGAAGAAGAGGTGAGCCAGGAGGAGACTTATACACAAATTAATTAACGCTGCTCGAATCGTTCTCAGACTCCGCCAACAAACAGCAAAGGTCAAAAGAGTCAAGCCCAGGCACACCAACCCCACTGATACGGCAATAATGTTGAACAGCTCCAAGGCGGGGTTAGACTGAAAATCCAACAGGAAAAATTAAAGTGAGCGAGTGTCTTTGAACGCACCACAGTAAACTGTAACAAAAGAGCAGTGAGTAACACATTGTTTTTTTTAATTTTTTTCTTTTATTTAGCACCATTGTGGCACATGAGAGATCCCTAGAAAAGTATTTTGTAATTGTAAAATCAATGTTGTAACTTCCCATAGTTACAAGATTTCTTCTAGTAACTTTTTTAACTCATAGTAATGAAATTTGTTTTAATTTAAATGTTTTTAAGTAAATGAAAGAAATATGTTAATATGACATTGATGAAATCATTCTTTACAGTGACAAACTCAGATCAGATATGTTTAAAGTTTTAACACCAAGCTCAGCAACAAAACACTTACTCTGGGCAAATCCCCGGTTTGCATGATGAGTGCGAAGGTTGACAGGTGCTCACAGGAGCAGACAGTGTAGTTGCTGTTGGTCTGGATGATTATACACCCATCTACCACCCACTTATCTTTTCTCCAGTACACGCAGAAGTGAGAGGCATTAGGCTCAATCATCTGGACAAATAAAAAAAAGATGGTTTATGTGGTGATGACCCGGTTGGTGTTGGATGAAATTAATCTGAAATTTAATTTGGTATTTTCAAAGTTTAAAAAGGCAAGAAGTGCTTGTAATATCATTACTTTTGCATCATGTGGATGAATTGTTTGGCTTTTTTGATAATGAAATAAAAAAAAGAACTTCTCACCCTCCTGTTCATCATGAACCATCAATACTCAAAAGAAGAGGAAGACCCCGATTAAGACTATTTACACTTTTAGCTCTCCAGTGGTGAAACCTCCTCCTGTCATCAGAACTGTTGGGTCCCTTACTATCTTCAAACATCATCTGAAGACCCATCTCTTCAAGGAGTATAGAGGGGACTAACTAACCTCATACTCACTGTTTACTTTGTTCTTCTTTAAATAAAATCCACTAACCCACTAGCATATTCTCATGTTGTCTTGGCACAAACATCTTACTTTTGTCTGACAGGGTTTGTTAAGGTGTGCAACTCAGCTGGTTGTAACTCAGTCAGATGACGGCTGTTGATTTAAGCCTAGCTTTACAGGTTGAAAAACCAGAGATCTGAGACTTGGACTCGAATCACACTTGACACATTGCAACACATAAATTGCAAAAATAATGACTTGAGACTTGACTTCAGATTCACCCTCAAAAGACTTGAGACTTGGACTGGAGATTTGGGAATCGCAAGCAATTTTTATTTCATGTAATTGTTTCTTATCTTAATTAATTCAATTCATTTTAGTTTTTCCAGTGTATTGACATTAGGGAAATCCATGATGAGCCAAACAAAACAAGGAGGCTTCACCGGTGCGTTACTGAAGCGTTAGTCTCACGTATGCTAAAACCAGTATAATCAATGGAACTGGAGTTGGACTCAAGCACAAACACTTGAGGCTTTACATGGCCCTAGAAAAAAATGACTTGTAAACAGTGTGTGTGTGAAGAACGCAAACTTTGCATGCTGAGCTCTCATAACATTAAGAACGGTTGGCGAATGAGACTCAATGATCTCTGGGAGGAACTCACGTGAGTGTGTCTCAGGGTGAAGATGACAGGTTTGGTGAGAGTTTTGTCTGTGGTTCGGGGGAGTACAGCTGAAACCACCGTGGATATCATCATTTTCACCGTGTTCTTATCAGCATTAAAAAGGCTGGGACGTAACATGCTGCTCATGTTGGCGTGGCTTATGAAGGCCACAGCAGCTGATCCTGAAGCAACAAAGAAAAATAAAATTCTCACTCAGTGTGTAATTTATATTCAACAATATAACAACAATGGATATGGTAATTCTTTGGTTGTTTATGTGAGTGGTGTTTATATCAACTTCAGTACTGTTATTCATGCTGTTTCTAGAAATCCCGATGAGGTCTATGTCCATTTGAGCGTTAGGTGTGTTGAGCTGAGGGATCTTCTCCAAGGAACAGTTTGGACCAACCACAAAAATTCTCATCTCTAACCAAGAAATCAACAAACTGTAAATTGATGTATTTATTGAAGAATCCAAAACAGTAAGACACAAATTGTGAAACGTCAAAATCACATCAGTGTTTATCCTCTTACCTATGCCCTGCCCAGATTCAGTCTCATTGTTCATATCTTTACTAGATAGAGCAATAGAGTAGTTGTCGAATGTGGAATGCACCAGTGTAGACGCCAACATCTCAGTGGCCTCCAGAATAGCATTCCCATAGGACACTAATTCATCAGGGGTAGTCGCTCCAGTGCTTAACAGATTTTGTTGAGATTTAATGAGGGCTTTCAATAACGTTTCTACTTCCTGATAAATGACCATAAAAAAGTTATTTATGAACTTTATGTAAATAATCCAGGTAAACCTAGTTATGAATTGCGGAAAAACCTGTAGTGTTACTTACATTCACTGAGAGCACTTGTCCAGAAATGTTCTGAATTTTACTTAAGAGTTTCTCTACAAAACAAGGGGATTCTTTGTGTGTAATTCTTGTTTTTGACCATTTAAAAAAAATCAAACAAAAGCATCACAAGCTATGACACACATGAAAGTATATATTTCATCATTAAGCAGAATCTGTTTTACCCATCATCACAGTAGGAGAAGCTGAAGTAACTGTCCCTAAAGTAACATAAGAGAGAAGCATGCGAAATCCAACGGTCCATTTGCAGTGTACGAGTAAACTGCTTCTAATACTAGTTATAAACACTAATTAAATTAAGATTGAAGTGTAAAAAATTGGAATATACCAATATCTTATATTTTTGTATATGTTTTACATTGTTAGATCCATATCTCCCTATTCTATTATATATAATATAATTTTGTATATTTTTTAAATCTTTTATCTTAGCACCAACCACCAAAGCAAATTTCCACATCTGTGAGAAAAAACAAACTCAGTTCTGATTATGAAAAACAATACAAAGAATTGTAAAATCTCATGCTGTCTCATCAGAATACATCAGTTTGCATTCAGTTCAACTCATAAAGCAAATTACTGCAAATTACTTGAATCAAAAATGGTTAATTTACCATTCGTTCCAGCTGAGGTTGTAGTAGCTGCTTCTAAAGTAACATGCAAAATCACCAAATTAGAAATAAATTATAATATAAACAAAACTGCAAACTGCACACATATATATATATGAAAAAATAAACCTGGCAAACAAAATTGGACATAATGTTTGTATTGGATAATGCAAAATATGTGTACTATCAGTTTTGAATTCAGTCAAATTTAGTTAAGCTATTATATTATATAGTATATATATTTTAACAGAATTTAATAGAACAAAAACGGCACTCATCAGCTCAGGGCGTTGGCAGACATAATCAAGGTTTTAGTTTATATATTTCTCCTCTAATGAGTGGGATCTCATCTTGAAAAAAAAATACCATTGAACATCACAGGAGCAGACGTCGAAGTTGATGCACCTAAAAGATCAAGAGCAAATGGTATGACAACCGTTCTTCTATCCCTTTATTTACTGGGTTATATTATTGGAATATCATATTCTAGACATGCATGCCTTGTGTTGATTTTTTTTTCCAGACGGTTCAGAGCTATTCATTTATGTACTTGATGAGAAAATACAAAGATAAACCTGACATCTTAATTTTTTACTTTGTTCCCTTATTTTCATAAGAAATATTTCATCTTCACAGAAATGTTCAGACATGGAAACAGTTCATTCTACAACCAGTAGAGGGCGATGTGCTGTAGCATAATGACTAAACATTGTAGTTCTTTTACTTGTACTAAATTTCAGTTTAAATGTGCACTACTGAAAAACTAGAGTATGTTATTACTGGAAATTAGAGCTGGGCGATATGGCCTAAAAATAAAATCTCTGATTTTTTCACAATAAATTCGATTTTAATCGATTTTCTCCTCCCCTACTCAAAATCAAACTACAGATGGCAAATAAATGGTTCAAAACCACGTCAGTTGTGGCAGAATAATACGACACCTCCTCCTCCAGCTCTCTACCGATTCTTTGACGTGTTTCATTATACAGTTGTGGCAAGTCAAATTCAGAAAAATATTTGCGGCTTGGAAGCACGTACTTCGGGTCAAAAACTTTTGGCATGTTAATGAATCCCGGCTTTTCCACAGTATGTATGGGCACCATGTCTTTTGCAATATACATAGGGCCCTATTAAATCCGTTTTGTTTTTTCCTGAATTCCGTTTTTCCATATTTATTCTTCTGAATTCCGTGTTTTATATTATAATCATATTTATTCACCTAAAAAGTGTGTAATTATGGAGTGGAGTGGGGGGGGGGGGGGGTCACATTTAACTGCGCACTCGATTCTTAAATTTGTGTTCTCGAGTGTCACATTTGACTGTGAAATTTACGCCCGTGAATTTTTTTGCAGGAAGCCATTTTGCGCGCTCTAGTTTTGGTCCTGATGAGACGCCATACTACTGTAGAACGATGCGTCGCATTAGTTCCGCTTTTGGCGCCCGCATGTAAAATAAGTAATAAAATCGATTTTCATAAAAACACATCGTCCTGAACTGTAAATTCGAATTAATCGATAAAATCGATATATCGCCCACCTCTGCTGGAAATGTATTAGTTCCACCTTACAATACTGCTTTACAGCAAAAAGTGAAACATTACTGTAAATTTGTTACCTCACACAGGTTATATAAAATTCAGGAAGGCTGAGCTCTCATAAGGTTAGACAGATTCTGTGTTGGAAACTCCTGTGTTAAGATTTTTTGAACCAGTTACTGGCACAAGAGACTTAGTTTGGTAAACTATTTTTACATGCAAATGAGGTTTTTACTGGTCATTATTGGCTAATCGTTTTGGCAAATCACTGGCAAATATATTTTCTACTTATTTCCTACTGAGCTTATTGGAATATTTTAAATTTCTGTTAATTTTCTTACCTGTGCCTGATTTTTAAATATTTTAGTAGCACTTTTAATCGTTTTATTTCTATTTTATCTTTATTTTTACTCATTTTCTTATTGTATATTGTATCTGTTTAAGCACTATGTAATTGTACCTGTTGTCACAGTAGTAGGAGTAGTGGTGTAGGAGTCATTGTATTGCACCGTGAGCAGGGACGAGACAGGAGTCACACTGTTCAGCACTTTATCATAAACAAAATACAGATATTAACTAAAAGCAGCTAAAAGCTTTGAGTAAAACTACTTGAAACCAAACGGAATAAAACAACAGCAACAAAAGCCAACCAGGTGGAGCACATTAGAGTGGGTGAATATGGAAGACATGGGGACCTGGTGGAGAATCATGGGCCAAAACATGACATTTTCTGTCAACAGTAAATATTTAGCATTATCCAGGAAAATAAAGAAAATACTGAATGAATAATTATTAAGTGGAACCTTTTCCCAGTTTAAACTGTAATCGTATCTGCCGGGGTGCTTGTTTCATTACGTGTAGCTGTTCCTCAAGAAACAAATAAAAGGAGCCAAATCAAGTTTGAAACATAAGCTTCCCAAACTGAATTTGAAAAGTAATTTTCAACTAGCCAGTGTCAGAGACTCGTTAAGAATTATGCACAGCACCTAAAAGAACCTCATTCTGATTCATTCTTCACGGACTATTATCTATTACCAACTTAACTGTACCTGTTGTGACAGCAGTAGGAGTAGTGGTGTAGGTGTCGTCGTATTGCACCGTGAGCAGGGATGAGGCAGGAGTCACACTGTTCAGCACTTTATGGTAAACAAAATAAAGAGTTAAACTGAAAACATGAACAAGAGAGAACTGCACGTGACATCACATGGCGGCCACTAGTGGCCTGGTGATGCGTCGTGGGCAAAACATAATGTCATGCCATGTGTTTTTACTTCATCCAAACATGTTAAAACAGACATTAAAATGACTGCTGAAGTTATCACTAGGCATTATCCAAAAAACCCATTTATTACTGTAACTGTACCTGGAACACTTCTTGTGTTATCTGTAGTCGTTCCTAACGAAACAAACAAGAGGAACCACATTCAATTTGAGAATATAAATTGAAATCTAAACATTTAGCATTGTCCAGGAAAAAAACAAAACCTGTATTTACTGTTCAAACTGTAATTGTACCTGACGCCGTTGGGGCACTTGTTAATGTCCCTGTTGCATTTGTAGCATGTGTTGCTCTCACTACAGAAACAAACAAATCCAAAAGAATAAGGATATAATATAAGAAGAATGTAATATAAATGGGCGGTGCATCTTTCAACACGTCCAAAGCACAAAGAAATGGATTAAAACAAAGAAATGTTAATGTTATGAAGGAAATTAATCAAAATCCAGATTTGAACCCAGTTGAAATTGTATTTGAAAAGGGCTATTAGGCAATTAACATTTTCTGGGAGGGTAATTATCAACTAGACAGTGTCAGAGTGTATCTGTTTAAAAACTATTTCATTGTACCTGTTGTCACAGCAGCAGGTGTAGTGGTGTAGGTGTGGTTGTATTGCGCCGTGAGCAGGGATGAGGCAGGAGTCACACTGTTCAGCACTTTATCATAAACAAATTAAAGATATTAACTAAAAGCAATTAAAAGCATTGTGCCAGTGTCAGAGACTCGTTAAGAATTATGCACAGCACCTAAAAGAACCTCATTCTGATTCATTCTTCATGGACTATTATCTATTTAAGCACCACTTAACTGTACCTGTTGTGACAGCAGTGGGAGTAGTGGTATAAGTGTCGTTGTGTTGTACCGTGAGCAGGGATGAGGCAGGAGTCACACTGTTCAGCACTTTATCATGAACATATTAAAGATATTAACAAAGCATATGCATTGAATTACCTCAACAAACAAACACACTTCAATATCACGTCATGTATTTGTCCTTCATCCAAACAAGCTATAATGTCAATCAAAATGACTGCTGAAGTTATCACTTAGTATTACTCAAACAAAGCTTTGAATTACTATGAAGTAGGATCTTATTTTAGTTTAAACTGTAATTGTACCTGGAACACTTGATGTACCATAACTAACTTTTGCTAAAGGAACAAACAAAAGGAAACTAAGTTAATTTGAGAATATAAACTAAATCATCTAAAATGTCTTGATGTAACTGTACCTGTTGTTACAGCAGCAAATGTAGCATGTCCTTTAAAAGAATTAGAGAGAGGTGAAGTTATAGTGCACATGAGTGTGATATTGAAGTGCAAAATGAACAAAGTGACAAATGACAAACATATAACTTTTGTTGTATTGTCATGTTGCACCGACATGTGACTAATTTCTTAATAATCCAGTCTTTATCGTAAACCCTACGTAAAGCACTATGTAATTGTACCTGTTGTCACAGCAGCAGTCGCAGTAGTGTTGTCATATTGTACCATGAGCAGGGGTGAGACAGTTCCACCGTTCAGTGCTTTATGACAAACAAAATAAAGATCTTAACTAAAACCAAGTGACTTTAACCACTTGAGCAGTGAAACTAAAGTGAACAAAACAACAGGAACAAAAGCCAGACAGGTGAAGCACATTAGAGTTGATGAACGTGATAAGACATGGCGGCCACTAGTGGCCAGGTGAGGAATTGAGGGCCAAAAGATAATTTATAATCTACTTCATTCAAACAAGTAAAATGTAAATTGAAATGACTGCTGAAGTTATCACCTAGAATTATCCAAACAAAGCTTTTAATTACTATTTAGTAGAATCTTGGAACATAATATAAATGGGAGGTGCATCTTTCAACACGTCCAAAGCACAACAAAATGGCTTGAAAAGAAGAAATGTAAATGTTATGAAGTATGCCGATTTGAATCAAGATTAGCTAGTGTCAGAGAGTATCTATTTAACTGTACCTGTCGTTACAGTAGCAAGTGTAGTGGTATCGTTGTAGTCGTCTTGAAACAGGAGTAACTCAGTAGTCACATTGTTCGAAGCTTTATTGTAAATTAAATAATGAGATAAAATAAAAGGAATATGTCCAGAACCACTTCAACTCAAACTGAATATAACAGCATCAAGAGCCAACCAGGTGAAGCACATCACAGCAAATGAATGTAACAAGACGGGGGGAGACGCGGCATTAGCATTATCAAGAAAAACAACAAACTGTAAATTACAATTTTAGAATCTTATTCCAGATTAAAATTAGTTGTGCCTTTCATTTTTTGAACACTTGTGGCATTTTCTGTTGAAGTCCCTAAAGAATCAAACAACAGGAACCAAATCCATTTTGAGAACATAAACTTAGATCCCCTAAAACGTCCTGTAAAACTTTAAAGCCTCTTAACAGATTATAGTTATACTGACCAGAAAATAATAGTTTTATTTAATGCTACAATAAATGAAATATTTAAACCTCATCAACTTATCACTCAGTAGTTTAATTTTGTTTTATTTCCCTTAAAATGAGTTTTAAAAAAGAATACACATAAACCTTTAAGATTTTTTGTCATATAAAATGAACTGCAGTCACAGTGTCTTGAAACCCCCCCTAAATGTTTGTAATTTAAAAGACTGTATTTAACTTTTTGATACATGTTGAGATTTTAACATCAATTCTAGCAATCAAAATGAAAAAGTCTTTGTGTGATTTTTTATGTATGGCTTTGAAGATTCACTTACAGCTAGTAGGAATGTCATTTCTGACAGAGGCAAGTATCAGCAGTATCACAACGATGAACCTTGCTGGAAAAATTAAAGAAATTACTGAGTTACTGAATTACACTTCTTTCTCTCGGTTCTTTCTTATAACGAATTCACTTTATATATACTTATTTTTCTATACTTTTCAAATGTAATTTCAAATGTAAACACATTACTGTAAAATGCATGTGGATATTATTTGTTATTAATTTCATTATTTTGGTTATATCATTGGCAATCTTCCAGGACTTCAAACCAGTAATTCAAACATGTATTATTCAATTTTTTTAGGATCTCTAGCCAGTACTCCAGGGCTTAGAGATGTAAAAACCCAACAATAACAAAAGGCAAAAGAAAGAGTATAAATTATTTGAACACGTGTGTAGCAATTCAGATGTTTCGAAAATTTTGCTGAGAAAATAATTGGTGTTTAAATCAACAAGGCGATAAAATGTTTAAAAAGTACAATATAATTAAAATTTCACTGGACATAATGTACTCTTCATTCTGAGGTACTTCTACTCCTAAATCCTAAACCAACATTTTTTTTTCATTATTACTGAAAAATAATGACACTTTAAAGCTACATATGTCAAATTTGCTGTAAAAAATGATGTCTATGTAGAATTTCTTTATATTATTCACCCACCACCAAAATACTTACAAAAAAGGTTTGTGCATTTTTCAGTCATTTCTTACTGCAGTATTTGTCTGTTTAGAGAGCAGATAAGAGTACGTAAAAACTATATGTTCGGATGCTGGAACCTGGATTTTCATACTTGTAAATACCCATCTGTAAATAAATGCATTTGCATTTCCTTTTATACTTTGGTTTGGATGCTTGACGTCAGATTTCCTGGTTGTTCAACACAGAAGTGTACTGTTAGTTAGGGCTGTGCAATATGGCAAAAAAAATCATATTGCAGTACATTTTGAGCCCTAGGCGATAGACAGTATATACTGTGGTATATAATTAGATCTGTAAATTTCAACATAACTGTTTTGGAAAGGGTAACATATGTCCATAGCAAAGGCATTCCAACAGGAAGTCCTATAATAAACTGTTAAGACATTTCAAAGTAGTTGTGAACCTAGAATATTTATTTTTTTATTAAATAAAAAATATGAAAACAATTTAAAGGACATTGCTGCAACCTGTGCTAAAAAAGTTCTTAAAGTTCAATAACTTTCTTTTCTGTAAACAAAGACCAACAGATGAAAAAAATTAAATAAAGTGCAAAAACGAACACTTTTTTTAGTTTTAACATTAGTTTCAAGCCAGTTTATACTACTTGAGTAGTATCTTATTTAGGAATTTTTGACTTCCACTTCACTACATTTTAAAGGCAAATACTGCACTTTTTGCTTCACTACATTTCTATCAAGATTCTCGTTACTCGTTACTTTCAAATCTGTGGATAAAATGGATGTTATTCCCCCTTTTCTAAAACGTGATTGGTTGTTTGGCAGGTGACAGTCTATAAGTAATCAGTAGGGTTACGTCACACCTGTAGACTGCAACTATAAAACCAAGTCCAGACAGTTCTGCTGTTTACTGTCTTGATTTAAACACTGTTGCTGTTGGAAAGTCATGAAGCTAGAGCGTGAAGCTAGAGCTAGAGCTGGGTTTTAAGCAGGTTGGAATGTTGATTTTACGTTGTGAGCAGGCTGCATTTACAGTTATCGCACTGCCCTCCTGATCAGCATACACAGATATGTGTGCACACACTGTCAGAGCTGGGTCACAACACTACCATGCTGTTTTGTGGGGGTGTGTAGTCTTACAATTAATTCATAAAATAAACTAATGACTGGTTTTCTTTATCAGTTCAGGTTGTGTTTCATTCTGTAACATTCTACCGATTCCTTATTCTACAGCTTCTACAAGCTAGTCAGAGGCATTAGGTGTTAAGGCAACAATGCGGTGAAAGATGATGTACTTTTAATACTTAAGTATTTTTTTTAAAACAAGTACTTCAGTACTTAAACTTAAGTAAAAATTTGACTGTACAACTTTCACTTGTATTGGAGTAACATTTGACTAGTGGTACCGTTACTTTCACTTAAGTAATGAAGTTCGCTACTTTGCCCACCTCTGATCACAATGTTGCCACCAGTGCTAAATGCCCTTTAGTAGTAGCAGCATAATGTTTGATGCCACGGAGATGTGTTTTTACTTGCTCGTTGACCTTGCCAAGCAATCTGGGCATTTCGACTTCGCTAAAATACGTTAGGTGCCACGTATCGGGAATCAAGGACTTTAATCATTATTTTAAAGCCGCTTCTCTCCACTGTTTGGAAAGGCAACATGTCCTTGCACAAGAATACAGATATAGCATTTGGAATTTCCGTCCACCGCTGACTTTTTTTGTCATACGGAGAGCCTTCAGAAAATGCTTGGGTGATTGAGGTCTGCTGGCCAACTTTTTTTTTTTTATCACTTGTGCTCTGAGACTGTTTGAGAAAGGCGCATTCTTTGGCTTCTCTCAAATTCAACAGCGTGTTTCGTTTTAAGATGGTAGAACAGATTGCTCATGTTACCTCTCTTTGCAATTATCGCCCGGAATATTTTGCAGATTATGTTTTTCTGCTCAGTATCCGAGACCCTAAATCCAAACCATGTCCAGATTATGGGCGTTGCACCGGTCTTATTAACGAGCACACTCTCTCTCCATTTTCCGAAAACAAATGCCTCGTGGTATGGTTTTCGCGCATTTGACGCGACTTGATTACGTCATTTTCGCGGGCGAGGAGCGGAAATTTCAGCGATATGATCAAAATCTCTATCGTTGGCCAAATTTATATCGCATACCTTTTATTATGGAGGATTAAACATGACATAATTATAAATAAATAAATGTGTGAATAAATAAGTAAATCTAGAAATAAATGAATACATAAATACAATATGTCCTGGAAAATTGCTAAACGTATTCCTACTTTTGTTTATTAACATATTTCAAGATTTATTTATTTCTGAATTTCCACATTTTTTTTCCATTTATTTATTTTTGTGTTGCCACATTTCTTTATTTATCTATTTAGATTTTCCACATTTTTACATATATTTATTTCTGCATTTCCACATTTCTACATGTATTTATTTGTCTCTGTATGCTGATAAGGTAGGCGGTCCCAGTCTTAGTCGGAACCGTGATTGGGCCGCAGGGCGCCTCAGACAGAAGCAATCGATCTAATCAGCGTGATGCTTGTTAGTTAAAATCATCTGAAACTAACTAGACAAATGGCTGCCAACGGGAGACCGTTAGTACATGTTCTGCGGGATTTAGCTGATCAGCTGGAAAATAGTAAGTTTGTTGTGTTCACATATGTCAAATAACCATTGTCATCAGTAAAATTTTATTTTATTTATACGGCAATTTAAACCTCAAAAATCTTAAGGATAATGTGTTCAAAACATTTTTTGTGCAGCTCAGGATGCCGTTAACCCACCAAGTTCAACTCCGCCGTCTCATGCCAGCACAGCGAGACATTATAACTCAGACAGCGATAACTCATTAAAAAATACGCCATAATAGTTACCAGACAGCAGTCATTACAAGCACAGGCATTACTAGTTGAGTCGAAACAATCTCACTTCATTTAACCAATCACGGTTTCGACTAAGGCTGGGACCGCCTACCTTATCATCATACAGAGACAAAGAAATACATGTATGGAAATGCAGAAATAGATAAATAAAGAAATGTGACAACACAAAAATAAATAAAGAAATAAATAAATTCAGAAATAAATAAAGCTTGAAATATGTTAATAAACAAAAGTAGGAATACATTTAGCCATTTTCCAGGGCATATCGTATTTATTTATTTCTATATTTACTTATTTATTCACACATTTATTTATTTATTTATTTATAATTATGTCATGTTTAGTCCTCCATATTTTATAGCATTTATACCGTGCACTCCTATTGTTAGTTTCTATTTAATGCCAATGTTTTTAAGTTTCTGTTGAAATAACACTGTAATGTTCCTCGTATTGTGTTATTGTGCTCTGTTTAACCACGTCTCTGTGTAACCGAGGCATGTTCTATGATAAATTTATTTTTAAAAAAAAGTTCATTGTTTTATCCAACTGTATTCAATATTTCACAAAATATGTGAACTAATGATTAAATGTGGCTTATTCTAAATAAATGTTTGTTAACTGATGATAAAAAACCTCCCCCGCAGGCTGTTATAATAAAAGTATATTTTTCACAATCATTACAGCATAACAATTGTGTGATTTCCTGCAAAGAATGATCATGCCTTGAGTTTGGCTACATTTCACTGTTTCATCAACATTTGTGGACTTCTACATAATAATGTTAGTTATGTTCGGGGGGGGAGCCCTAGTTTGGACATCCTTGAGAAATGTGATTATAACGTCCAAATTTATGCAGAATGCTTACATTTAAGTATCACACAGTAGAATTAAGGAAGTCAGAACCAAATAGATTCATTTGACTATTCTCTTCCTCCGAAAAGTAACAAATTGCATAATGAAAAAAATAAAACAAAACAACAACAACAAAAAAAACCCAAATAGAAGTGGAACAAACAAACCAACAAAATCCTCATTTCTTTTGGTAAGGAAATCTTAGCAACAAGAACAATGTGGGAAAAAGCACATCCATGGAAAAGCGAACGGCTAAAGAGAACAAAGTGGGGGAAAAGACCAGAACTTGGATGAACCAGACCGAAGAGAGATCTTAGTGTGGTGGTGGTGGTCTAGTGGATAGCATTCTCACTTCTGGATCACGAGGTTGCGGATTTACTAATAAATACTAATTAGACATTACTAATACTTGTTCAGCAATATTATACAACACACTTTTAACCTGAAATTTAGTGCTGACTTGGTTTTTATAAAAACACAGCGAACCCTTTGCACAAGAGAGTGTGTGCTTACAGTCGTCATGCTGCACCACATCGACCTCCACTGGATGTAGAATGAACTGTAGTAAACTACTTCTTAGAAATTTTGAACGCCGATTCCCACTTCCACAGTTGGTTAAAGTAATCATTTAAAAGTAATGCAGGAGACGTGTAACGCATTGCAATTCAGAGACAGTAAAATTGTAATGTTTTACTGTAATGCTTAGTTGTAATCTATGATGCATTACATTTTCGAAGTAACTTGTCCAACATTGTTAAATGAGCTCCTAGTGTAAATCATTGGAACCAACTTAGAATTTGTGACTGACCCCTTTGTGTTGTGTTTAGATGATGAACTGATCTAAGTTCATCAGATATCCTGCTCTCATTTTGGTGCACTGAACATCTTAGAATCCTTTAAAAAGGTGGCATTTTACCGGCAAGTCTTCACGTCACCCACTAGAGGTCACGCTTCATACATTTCTCACGTGTCATGATCTAATGAGAGAATCAAACTTGGCCGTTGCTAAATTTACTTAATCACAAAGTTAAGACCTTGTTCAAATGTTATGCTATTTGTATTTCTTTTCCTTTTATTCTTAAGAGCTTTTTTGTTTTATCTGACCCTTCATGAGGTCAGGGGCAAAATGGGAAGCCAAATCAGCATCATCATCACAAGCTCAAGCTTCTGGACCAATTGAATGAGAAATAGTTTTGTCGATTACAATGACAAGACATCCTTCTCTGGTCAGTCGAAGTGGGAAAGTCAGTCCTGAAAAGACAATTCTGTCTGTGTGGAAAAGGAGAAAGACGTTTTATGAGAGTTATTGGAGTGGGACAGAGAAGTTTTAAATCATTTTAAATTAAATGGGTGATCCTTTCTGTCATGGATGGTGAGTCTGATTGTTTCTGTATTGTGAAATATTTATACGTGTATGGTTGTTATTTTCAATAATGTCACTTTGATAGCAACCACAGTGCTGATAAGAAGCTATGGAATGCTAATGGAAAGATGATTTGATTTGGAAGTTTTCAGTGAAATTATTTTTGGGGAAGTACGGAAATATGTAAATGAGATAATTAATATGTGAAGGACTATTACCTCGTTTGATGACAGGTTAGGACAAAAAATGCTCCTATCAACTGTATATACTCTCTCTTTTTATCTCTTTCTGGCACTTGATGCAGATACAACATTAATTTAACACAAAATATGCACTTTTATTACATTTGCAGTTTAAATTAAAAAGCTTACATAGCTAAGCACGTAGCATTCTAATAATAACATGTTTGTGCACTCTCTCTCTTCAGAGTGGGTCATCACTGTCATTGCTTTTACTATACGAATATTCATTACGCTATCTGCGGGCTTTTATTTCAAATGGAAGACAGGTAGCTATTCACACACACAAACGCATGTTCTCCTGCCTAAGTTAGTCTAGTAAACTGTGTCCTTAATGTCATTTTGTAGGCCTTTCCAAGTCGGAAAATCACCAAAGAAGCGAAGAAAATGGTGAAGTGAGTGAAATGTCTTTGAAAAGGAATTGCAGTCACATTAATTTAAGTTAATTTAAGAAATTACTTATATTGTTAATTCTTCGCTTGTTATGAGTGAAAGTTTTTGTTTTGTGTGTGGTTTTCAGGATAATGCTGAAAGAAGTCAGAATAACTCAGAGATTCCAGTCTACCAGAGTTTAGATTTCATGGATGATCAGTCAGATCCCCATCAGATCCCCATTAATGATCAAACAGAACCAGTTTACCAATCTCTGAACCGAAACACTGATCAATTGGATTCAGTTTACCACACTCTCCAATTCGACACTCAGTCAGACTCCATCTATGAAAACACAGCATATACAGTGCGACCATAGTTAAATCATCAAGTTGGCCAAGAGTTAAAAAAAGAGGACATGCAATTATTTTGTCTTGTGCAATTATCTCTTCTCTTTTGGGTGAAAGAGTGAATTGAGATGTCCTTCTTCAAGCCAGAAGTTCATTTTCTAGCTAGATACTTTTCCACCACATTAGGTATGTTACATGCTGCTGCAGGTCAGTGCTATTTTTTTATTCTGAAAACCTTTTTGGTTGACTGATAGAACTTGGGTATCAATATCATTATTTATTTATTCTTCACGTTTTGTTTTCAGGTACATATATCACTTGTGGAAATGACAGAGACTTAAAATAGTATAAAAGTAGGAAGTGTCACTGATGTGTGGGGTTGGTGGAGAGAGGAACCATGTACTATTTTAGTTTTCCTGGTCTGTAGTCAAAGAAAATATGAAACGTACTGTAATTAACTTTTTGTCTATGTTGTGTGGGGTTTGGGATGGGGATATGACAGTGAGAAAAAAGATGAACAAAACAAGCATAAACAAAGCAGTGTTTGGGGGGTGATCATAGAACAGTGATAATTATTTTTTAAAGAAATTGTTAATTATTACTAATAAAATATATTCATTATAATTTACATGTTAATATAATACTGTACTCTATAAGTACACTGGCAAATTAGTTTTAGGTCTCTGAAGTTGGGGCTTGGATTTTGCATAAAAATACAGAAAACTAAAAGAAATGGCTTAATTGTAGTCTAATTGTTTATGATGTTTACTATCCATGGGCTATCAATAGGCCGGTATTGGCACAAATACCATTTGTCAGTTGCTTCTCAGAATGGCTTACATTTAATAAAGAAAGTAATGTATACAATAATGTGACACTGGACCTTCATCTATATAACTCCTTAACTCCTGCATTTCTGCCATTTTGACACAATTTGTATCTCTTTTGTCCATAATTCTGGACTTGTATTAATGTGCCAATAAATATCCAAATCTCTGAGCATTTGTATTCTGTTTATTTTGTATTTCTGAATACGTTGTACCTTCATTTCAAGATGGTCGTAACGTTCATTTATAAATAAATATAAAGCGTTGAATACCTTTTAACGTATGATGAAGTGTGCTCTGATATTTTTGGCAGTGGCTACTGATTTAACCAAAGAGGTCCGTTGGTGTTTTGTGTGAATAATAAGTTAGTACGGGGCCGGCTCTACATTGGGGCAAGAGGGGGCAACGGACGTTAAACAAAGGTCCTGCCCCCTTAAATCAAACTTTTAGAAGCTGAGAAAGGAAATAATAGATTACCCACAAACTGAATATGGACAAGATTTACTACAGTAGCTGAAAATCCACTGGAAAGGCACAAATGAGATGATAGGTTTCGCCTCTTGTTCGTTCTTTCCCGCCGCGCTCTGTTTGTGCGCATGCTCACACAGCACTCGGCAGAGATCCCCCACTCACCCGCCCCCCCGCTCAACAGCCAATCACTGTTGGTATGCAAATGAGCCGGTGTCGGGTTTCTCAGTGGGCGGGGCAGAGCCCTTGTAAAGATCTGGATGAATATTTTATTTTATTTTTATAATTATATTTTTCAGTTTTATTTTTCAAGACTTGGTGAACTGATTTTTTAAAAAATAACTTAGCCTATCCTTTTTAGTTTTGTTTATATTGGCAATAGTGAGAAGTGTTATTGTTGGGTTCGAATATATTTGATATAGGCCATCCAATTAAGGTAGATGTCATGTTTTTAGTTGTTACAATCTGATGAGGAATATTTCATTTGATTTTTTGTTGTTTTATTTTTCAGTTTCCCCCCCTGAGGACTTGCCACCTTATCGTGGTCAGGGGCTTTGCGTGCCTCAGTGACCCTAAGAGCTACACCAGCAGAAGCTTAGCCTTCAGGTGGGACACCCAAGTTGGAAAGGTCTTAGGGTAGAGGCCTGACAAAGTGCAATCCAAATACATGACAAAAAGAGTTATCCTACCCCTTTCCCGCCTCCGTCGCCACCATGTGCCCCCTTCACATTTCTGTCTGCCCCCTCATATAAGCCTGTCTAGAACCGGCCCTGAGTTAGTAGGACCTCATCGTTTACGGCTGTGTTGTTTTTGGGTCGTGACAAGACGGGAGCTTCAAAACCAGGTGTGTTTTCACCCTTGGTCCGTTTCAGCCCTCAAAGCGAACTCAGATCGATTAGTCAGCATTTTTTATTTCAAAGTCAAAGTCAAAGTCAAAGTCAAAGTCAACTTTATTGTCATCTCTGCTATATACTGTACAGATACATAGAGAGACGAGACGATGTGGCTCCAGGTTATTTCCAGTGCAATTTATTTATGTATATGTGAACACACCAAACGAACTCAGACCTCTCTGAAACGAACCGAACTGAGACCACATCGGGAGGTGCTCTCAGTTCGGTTCGCTTTAAGTCCGCGGCGCGGTTCGTTTAACTCGCGCCTTCTGAACGCAAAGCGCTCCTGGTTCACTTCCACAGTTTTTGTTATGCAGAATGCAAAGCAGTAAAGGTCTGAGAGCTCCATAAGAATTAAGTATGAACAGAAAAAGGACTGAGGCCCCATCTGAGCTGAAGTGGACCAGAAAGATAACCGAGTCCCCTTTCAAACGAACTCACAGTGTGAACATCAAAAGAACCGAGTTCCCTATCTGTTGGTCCACTTTTTGGAGCACTTCTAGAGGACTGTATGGGAAAACACCCTAAATCACATTTCCTCATGCTACTGCGACAAGACATCAGACTCTAATTACATGAGAGGATTCAGGACTAATAACGAAACTCTTCATTTGCGTTGTCAAAAGCCCAGCACGGAATCCTGTTACTGCAGTAGCACAATCAGAGCTTTAACATCCACGGTGCTGAGCGATGCTGCTGAAAAAAATCAAGCTCTACATCTTCAGCTGCCTGCTCTGTGGTGAGTTCAGAGGAATTTGTAGATTTTTGTTACACGACTGAATATTAATTTTTTACTTAAAACATTAATACAGAAATTGGCTAAGCAAAAATATTTGACAAAAAATATATACAATATTCAAGTGACATACAACTGTGAGTATACATCAGTTATATTCAAAACGTATGAACCAGATGCAGGTTGGTATTACGTTTTTATTTATACATGATTTTATCTATAAAAACATTTGTTTATCAGATACTTTTATATTGTGCAATTAAATGAGTTAAAATGTCTCAAGACCAGGGAAACAGTTAATTTTTAATAGTTACATTGATATACATTGTGTATTTTCTGACAGCACCTTTAATAATAATAATAATAATAATAATAATAATAATAATAATAATAATAATAATAATAGTGACCCAAAGGCTTTTTCCTCTTATTTAATCTCCTCAGTGGCCATGAGAGAGGTTCTGGCTGTAAATAAATTAAAAGGTTATGTTGACGACCATATTAACATCACCTGCTACCACTCCTGGGCCTCTACGAACATCAAGTACTTCTGTAGATTTGGATGCAAAGGTAGATACATCCTCATAAAATCTAGAGGAGTGAAGAAAACAGCTCAGAACGGACGATACTCTTTGTATGACAGGGGAGATGGATGTTTCACCATCACCATCGCTGGACTGTGGCTGTCTGACTCTGGGAAGTACTGGTGTGGCATAGAGAGACTTGGTTTAGACACATTTCAAGAAGTGATTCTTGAAGTTCAGATGGGTAAGTGTACCTGATATTAATACTTCCTAAATTATAGTATTTAAGGAAAGATGTTATGTATAAACCTGTTTCGTTCTCACTCACATGTACCTACAGCTCCTCAGGTAACTAAACCTCCTCAAGCTCCAACTTCAGGCCAGCGGACCACTTCAAATGAAAATGTCATCATTTCTACTAAAGGTAATGTATAAAACACATTTTGCTTGAATTCAAATATATGTCAGATGCATACATTAATGCTTGCATACTACATACTTAGTTCTGTGTATACATATATGTAACTGCTTCTCACAACTTCACATAACAAGATTTATTAAAGCCTAAGCCTATAACTTTAAATAGACAGAGGTAAGGGAGAATGCATTGTATACACACACACAAACACCTCTTATTTCACGCTGCACACTGACATGTTGATCCCGGGTTCCTCTTTCTGACCAAACTTACATGCACCAGAAATAAGACCACAGATTATAACCACTTAACCCTCTGACTGGCCTGTGGCTATTCGTTGGAACTCTGTTTTGAAATGTCTTGGCTCATAACACGCACATTACCTCACTATCTGCTTGGAAAACATGACCTGTGATCAGAAGGTCACCCTTTCAAGTCCAGGACTGGTAAAGGTACCACTGAGGTACTGATGAGCAAGATACAAAGAACTGACCCACCTGGTGCTGCTAAAATAAGCTGCTCGCTACTCCTTCATGGATGGTTCAAATGCAGAGGTCACATTTGGTTGTGGTGCACGGTGTGCTGTTCACTCGCTTTAAGTAATGGTTATTATTATGTTGGATACTACATTGTGGTTGCAATATTAATTTTGTCCCCAGATCGTCATAATTACCTTCCCGCATGTTTGTGTGCTTTACTGCTGACTGTAGTTTTGTCTCTGACATTTCATCACATATGGAGTAAAAGCAACTGTTGGTTGGCAGGTAATAACACACACACACATAAGCACACACACACTTAAGCACACACACACACACACACAGAGCTAATGCAAATTTTGTTTGCATGTTCACAGTTTATTTCCCCACTAACTCTCATGAGTCAACGAGGAGCAGAGGTGGTGACAATGTAAGTTATATTCATTTATATTATTTAGATTTGCATTTTTTAATGATTTTTTTGGCTGGTTTTTGCTGATTTTCTTTTATATCTTGTTCTTTCTAGTGCTCTCTCTCAGTTTTTTTTTCTTTTTGTGTTTATTTTTTATCTAGATGAATTCTGATAATGAATACAATTCAGATGGGACGAGGCCAGTCTACCAGAATCTAGAGCCCAGAGTCAGCCAATCAAATCCAGTCTACCAGACGTTACATACTAACACCATTGAATTGGACCAGGTTTATGAAAGCCTGAATTCTGGTCCATCTCGTCAAAAATAAACCAATCACATTGAGTATATTAAAGTTTTGCTTCAATAAGTACAATTATTATTGATTATATTTATTTTCAGGTTGCTTTGGTTTTATGTTAAATTCATGTTAGATACAGTAACATAATATGTTATTTTTTTAATTCACATATTTTACTGTATAGAATGAAAACAGGCAAGACAGATGATAAATGCACTGATCAAAAGGGGAAGTGTTCACATCACACCCCTTCCTGTGGTTTCGACCCTGACACTGTACATGTGGGTTAATGAGTCATGGTGACAGACAAAGAACCTGAGAGACTTAACTGCCAGGCTGTATAACAAACCCTTAATCTCTCAGCAAAGCCAGATATATTTACACCACGGCATCACTGTACCTTTTTCAAACTCATTAAGGGGCGGTGGTTTAGTTTGCTCAATTGCAGACCAGCTAGACTGTGGGTTGGAGTTTGGCTCTGTCACCCTCCAGAACTACCACCAATGAAAGACACCTCAACCCCTAAGCTGCTTCATGGAGACTGACCTTAGAAATGGCAAAAATAAGCCGCAATGGTCATAAATGTACATTTCTTTGTTTTATTGAAATGTGAAAATAATGTATTTTTATATGACATTTATATTTTTATTCATTTTACATTTTTAAGTATAATATGTAACAAGATGAAAACTAACAATATAACAACAAGGTCTGAATCATTTGTAACAGAGATAATCATTTGAAGAAATAATCCTTTAAAAAATGATGAAAGAAGCTTGTATTGGTTGAGCCATATTACACACAGCTGTTCTCGTGCTGTATTTAATTCTAGTACTGGCCATTAGAAAGAGGGGAAAAAACAGCAATTTTCTATTCAAAGTAAAACTCTTTGTGTCTCCTCTGGCTCCCTCTGCTGGTGCTTATTGTTCACTTCACTACTTGCTGCTGATTCAAACAAGCAATATCAAGGCCTTTGTTTAGTCAAGATTAGGCCTATATTAGACCAACACCAATTTAGCAAAGTTTTCTAACCAAAGAATGCTAAAAGAAATAATAAAGAGCAGTTAGATTCCCCCTACACAAAGTATCTTCACCAACGCTGAAGTTAGAAAAACATGAAATCATTTAATAGCAGATTAAGCAATAACACAAAAACTTAGACACAAAAATCTATATTTAAACTAAAAATACTCAAACACAGGTGAAGCACATTAGGTTTTGGTGAAAACTGACAATGCGGTTGAAGACACCGAGTGGCCGGGCGTAACAATTGCCTCATGTAATCTCCAATTGCTGTATCTAGATGAAAGTTCCATCCACGATTAATAACTCTTGTCTTGAACAGTCGGACAATGTTTATTTCACTCCACTGTAGATGGTTGAGAGATCCTCAAGTGTGGAACCTGTAGACCTGCAAACACAGAGCGTGAAAAGAACGTAGATAAATCAGCATTGGTGTCCGTTCCAGAATGGCCAAAAAAGAATGGGGGTGTTTGTCACCTGTTACTTGGACCGGATGGAGAAAACTGAAGCGTTTCTGTCCGACTCTTCTCTCTTCTTTTCTCACGTTGGCGTTGGATAGTAGCATACTGAACCTCCTCGGCATCTTCACCTGTCGCAGCACATCTCTCAGCATTACTGGGATTGCTGGCGCTCTGGTGCACAACACTGGTGTACTGAACTTCATCCTGATTGGCCAAATTGTGGTCAGGGGTTGAGGTTCTTAGTGTTTTGCCACTACAGAGATTGTTCTGAGAATTAAAATGACAGTGATATCAGAAGACAAAGGAAACCACTACAGTCTGCGGTGCTGCTGTATTTCTAAATAGGTCGGTTGTGCTGACGGTTGTGCGGTTGAGTTGATTTTGGGTCTCTAGCAGATTCTGCTCTTCTCTTTCTTCTAACAAAAATGTGTAAAAATGATTTACT